>JAFELO010000188.1:1449788-1466215 GCA_017140195.1 Eumaeus atala | reverse complement strand
GGGGTGAAGTGACATCTTCTGGGGGTGGAAAGGACGGCAACACATCTGGGGCCTGATCTTAGAAGTGCTAAAACATTGGTAAGGAGAAAGTGTCCAAATGAAAAAAGATCGAAAAGGGCTTATACAAACTCAAAACATGGCGCCATACTAGATAAGACCTAGGGCGGCATCAAACAAAAATATTGAACCTAAATCCTTAAGCTTTAAAATTAAATAAAACCTCTGGGGCATTGCTCTCCAAGGCCAAGAGAAATAACAAATCCCAGATATCGGACGGGAATACAGCTAAAGGAGGCTCTCTACTGCTCTCTACTGCTCTCTACTGCTCTCTACACTCGTCCCCTGAGGCTATCGTCCCGTTTCAGTGCTCGATCGAAACTTTGTCACGCTCACATCTATCTTCCCTACAACAAAAATAACACATCACGCCAGTCCTCACGGGGCAGGCAGGGCTGACGATCCTTGCGCACTTGTGTTGCTCCCTCGGCCAGAACACGTTCAAGATCATATGTAAGTCTTGTTTTTCCTCGGTACCACATTCGCAATACATGTGGTAAAGCTTTTTTTTTTCTTTTGTTAAGAAAAAGCTTTTTTTTGTGCTGTTGCTCAGGGGAACAAACGAGCCATCAAACCTTTCACGAGTACCGATTCCCATGAACATCAGCATAATTGCTATGTCGATGCGTTGCACTCCTTTTCACCTAGAAAGCGAGAGGTACCTCCCCGGTAATGCCGGCCCAATTCCGCAGCAATGCAGCATGGCACTACCTCTTACAAATATTTTTTAGAATAGAATAAAACTTTATTTAGGAACAATTATCACACTGTTACACATAACTACCACATAGTTACTTTCTAAAATTCTAAAATAGAGTTCCATGGAGTTAGTTACTCATGAAAACGAACGACGACGGCAGGCTTAATAATCTAGCAACAAACCGCATTGTACAGTCCATATTGCGATTGATTTATTAATTATAATCAAAACTAGCGATCTACTGTGGTTTCGCTCACCAATAACACAGGCTAGACTGCTACCCTAACAAAATAAACACTAAAACCTTCTAAGGACGAAAAAAAATTTACTCCTAAGGATATTACAATAAAACAACTTTTACGGATTCTATCGCGGTTTATTTAATTATACAGTAGCCCGACGTTTAGGAAGCTTTACAGCAATCACGGGTGGACTGAGATGATAGATGTCTTGATGTTATATTTTCTAAAAGTTTTTAAAAGTCCCCGAAGAATTATAATTTTAATTCTTCTGGTTAACGCATTAATGCGTTAAGCTTCTGAAACGTCGGGGTAGTTAAAGAATTAAATAAACCGCGATAGTACCGTAAAAGTAGTTTCAATGTAATGAGTAACACTTGCGTAAACTTAAGGATATTTTGCCCAAATCGTTCTCATACTAACTGTCAGTTTTGGAGTTAAACTAGACTTTGTTTTATACTAGACTCGCCTGTTACAGAGCTGCCGGCTGTAATATTTTATGTCTCCATTAGATTTCTCGTAAAGCTATTCAAATCGTGTGACGTCGTCAGCCATTTTTACTGCCCAATAAAATCACTGCTACATTTGTGAACGTGTATAATTTGTGTCGACTTTTTAAAGCGTCAATTGGACAAAACATGTTGGCAACAATGTAATAAGCTTATCTTTTTTATCACAGGGAAATTGCATCTATGCCCTGAGTGAGCCTGTCGGGTATGACTATCTGGCATGATCGTGATGTAGTCTAGACTAAAGACCTCTGCAAGAGTTTGCACAATGCACAATGGGGTGTTCCGGATGTATGAGCGACACCAAACACCTTGACATAGCGAAAATGCCGAAGTACAAAACGCACACACAAATGCCGTACGTGAGTGCACTTCCCTATTCCTCGTTCTCGTATTCCGACATACCTACACCCTACCTACTCATTAGGTATGTGGCGTAAACGACAATGATGTGTTGTTGTCCTATCCCGATGTAATGATAGTGGGATACTAATGACTTAGCGCCTGTCCTAAGTTCTGGACGATTCTTAGAAATATTATAATCTCAGTAACGCCATTTGATCCGATTCGGACTAGAACAAAGGCCTCACGGAGTGTGGCTGGACACGCTATCCACTAGATCACAGACATAATCAATCGATTGCACCGAGTAGGTACATGTATACTGGATCGTCTTCGCAGACTAGCCTCCGGGGACTTTACCTTGACGGCTTATGGGCTCAGGGGGTGAGGGCCTGTTTAGGGCCTATGTGTTGTGTGGTGTATTGTTATCGTAGGTGAGTAGTGGTATGGATGCATACCTTCTGATGGAGGTAAAGTGACGGGAAGCCGTATCATAAAGCCGTCACATTCGCCGAATTTCACCTACGGCGGCCATCTTTGCAGAGATTATCCAAATACACCTGACATAATATAGTAGAGCACAAGTTTTTTTGTTGACGCGGGGAAACGCATTTACGCGCCTTCGCTGTCCCTGGGTGGGCCCAGTGGTGTGTGGTGCTCGCGGCGCATTATGGTGTCGAATACACACAATAACCACAGTGTGCCATCAGTGCCGCCTTTGGTGAGATGTCCCGGAATAACAAATCATCAGGGCACCTCGACGGCTAGTCAGCCCCGTAAGGGACTGTCTCCTTCTCCACAGATCTCCCACACTACAGGACAACCTCACCAACTTGGGACAGTGCTATTGGGTGTGGTTCCGATCCTCGCCCGTTGGTCCATGCGTAAAAGCGCCTCCTCCTGTTGCTCTTCCGTCCCCTCTTTCTGCAAGAGGGGTACAAAAAGCGATCCTCCACCCGTTCTTTATCCCCCTCTTCTTATAAGAGGGGTGCAAAGGGCATCCCCCTCTGTTCAATTGGCTACCGAGCCCCACCGCCACGACAAGGCCTTGAACCATGGTGGTGTCTACGCCTTTATCCTATCGAGGCAGTCCGACACAATAGGAGATAATCTGGCACAGGACCGACTGCTCAACGTGTCCTAAATGGCACAATAAGGTAATGCCAACATCCTGACTACGGACTGTTATTGTAAACTAGCATTACGCCGCGGTTTCACGCGCGATACTCGTACTATTATACGTAGCGTCAAGGTATACAGCTTATAGGCTTCCTCGATAAATAGACTATTCAGCACATAAATAATTTTACAATTCGGGCATGTAGTTCCCGAGATAAGTGTGTTCAAACAAACAAACAAAAAACTCTTCAGATTTCTAATATTAGTAGGGATAAGTATAGATTGAAGAATTCAAATGTCTTGGCCCGATCGAAGGGAGTTGGGTTCGAGTCCTAGGACTGGAGCTGGACCTCCAGACCTGTGATTAAAAATGCTACACCTTCACAACTAGACCACGATACCGTTAACGTTGTTAGTAATGCAATTTTAGTAAGATGTAGTGCCAGGCTGCATTTCAGAGGATTTGGGCCGGCACGACCGGGGAGGTACCTCTAACTCACATGATACCGGCGTAAAGTGACATCTTCAGTGTCGCGTTTCTTGCGGTTTGTGAGTAGCTTAGTTAGTAATTGTGCGGATGTTATGGGCGTGGTAAAATTCCGACTACTCGTTTGCTCCCGAATCTATACAGTTGTTATGTTTAATCAGATCTTTTTGTTGGGATTCCGTAGCCAAGGCAAAACCATGGACCACTAATTAATTAACTAGGACCGACGCTATAATGAGTTCCATGAGATGCGAATCTCGTCACCACCTATTACTCGGTATAGATTTAAACACCTGAACGAGAGCTTAGTATGTTTGCGTGTGCATGAGTATAGCCGTAATTGAGGGGGCGGAATATAGGTGAATCTGGAATATAACTAACATAAATTATATGATGTTTTAGTAACAGATTAGTAACAGATAGCGCAGCATGCATTGCAGCCAAATTATAGCTATGCTGTCGCGTTCAGCGCAGTTTACGAGTAGCCGGTGGCCCTTGCAGGGGCAGAGGAAAATTGGACAACGCGTTCGAATGACAAAAATAATGTGGATGTCTATGGACGTCAATAATCGTGAAAAGGGTCCCGTTTCTTGTTTGCCCCCTATATTATAAATAAAAGGTAATGTTAAGAAATATTCTATGGCAATAAAGTACTGACTAACAGTTTATATTGACACACAGACAGGTGTTATGTTCAATCAGACCTTTTTTGGGGTTCCGTAGTCAAACCGGCAAAAAAGATACCCCATAATTTCGTCCTGACCGCCTGACCACCTGTGTGTCACACACGTTTTACTCGACTATGGCTACTGTATATTTGAAAGATTTTTATTATGTAAATACATATAATACATGTACAAACATCCATGACCAAGGCGGGATTCGAACCCGCGAGCTCTGGTGTAGCACGCGGACTAACCGCCACGTTACCAACTAATGGGGTAGAAGAGAAAGCCGAGTGCCGCATATGATGACATATCGTGAGGAGGAAGGTACGTCAGGATCACGATTCTCACACACCTCTCACCTCCTCCACATTCATAACTCTCTCCATATATAAAATATGATTAGTCTGATGTAATAATAGCTTTCAATTCGCCGTAGTATCATTTGATTTATTTATTTATTAGTAAAAATAAGATTTACTAGCCCAAGGAGACATTACAGTGGCCCAATTCGTATCGAAGGGCGTAGTCAACTGAACTGAGGGGTCTGTACTTAATCCCTTGTTATAGGAAGAGGGGGCCACAGAGCAAGAGGATGATGCGCTCTTTGTACCCTTTTATTACCTACCTGACTATCTCATCAGGAACATGGTGGGAAGATTTGTTGTTGTGTTATTATATCGTATTTTCTGAGGTTCGTTATTTCCCTTGGCCCCTCTGATGGGAGGAGGGCTATACGTCTAAACAACAATTATACAGATATCTATGAGCGTTGCCCGTCGGCAGTCATTAAAATGCTACGACTGTTCATTTGTCTTTAAACAAGCAAAACGCCCTAGCTCCTGGCAGTTTGCCAGGAGTCTGTCGCAACTTTATAACATTCACCATGGGTAAGTAATTGCCATGGTGAGTGACTATCATTTCATCACCGTGTCATTATCACTAACAGCTGAACCTATTACCCAGCTACTATTTTAGGTAGTGCCATTGATGCGTTAAATATGATTCTGACATACGTGCGGAACGTTACTACCGCGAAGGAGTAGTGTGAAGTGCGTACTTACAGGTAACAGCCATTGTTTTTGGCATGATAACGTCTTCTAAATGGATTACGCTGCTGCATGCACGAATAAATAAGACGTCATATAACGTTCTGAGTAATTGCAATGTACCGAATTGGCGGAGGTTGAGTGCGAAACAAGTTGTCTCTTTCACTCCATCGGGCGATGGATCAAATATCAAATGGAGTATCGTCCGTAACCGACTTACAGATAACTAATTATCATAGGGGGCAGAGGAGCCATAGGTACACAACCACCAACACTCATAGATATCGATATAATTACATAATGCACACGCGTTCCTTCCCTCCTGCCCTCTAGTGGCCCAAAAATCCACCAGGTACTCAAGAAACTCCGCACGAAACTCCACAGCATAGCTGTCACTTTACGGCGGTATCATGTGCGCGAGAGATGTCTTCACGGTCGTGTTGGACCAATTCGGCTGCAATGCAGCATGGTACTACATATTACTAAATTGAGCTACTACGAGGGTGGATTGAAAAGTACTCGGCCTAACACAGATTCATTCAATTCTAAAAATCACATCTACCCACATTATTTAGTTCAGTTGAGACTAGTTAATTGTATGAAGTTCAAAACGTGTGCGATAATTAGTTGTGATCTTATAATTTTTTCAACATAGCAATTGGACATAGTACCGTCATTAAGTGCCTCCATAAAACGGGGCTATCACTAAAAGCCATCCATGAATATATAGTCTGTACTTTAGGAGATTCTGCTCTGTCTTATTCAATCGTCAAAAAACGGATAGCAGAATTTAAGCGCGGTAGAGAGTGTCAAAGATGAACCCCGCTCTGGAACTTGGTATTCTACGTCCACTACTGACGATAATACTTGATTTAATTATAGGAGACCGCAGTTTAAAATATAGAGAGATAGCAGAGATTATAGACATCTTTTATGAACGAACTCATAACATCATAATCAACGAATTGGGTTTCCACAAGGTGTCTCTCTGAGGAAGAATCGTTTTATTTCAACAGTCTAAATGTTTTAAATGGGAGACGACAAAAGTGCATCGAACTTGATAGTGATTATTAATAATATAAAAGGTGCTTTACTCTGTTCTTTCATTGGAAAGTTTGGATTTAATATGAATATATCATATCAGTATCTTCAACTATTGAAGCTGAGGATTAAAGGACAATCTGAAAATAATTGGAGGATTGATAATTATATATGGAAAGAAGCTCCAGCCAGGTTGCAGCAGGGGTTCTCGTCAACTGACCAGATAAGACTTCGTTCCCTCACTTTTTACTGACCCTTATCAAAACTGTATTGATTCCACTGTTTGTTTCTTGTACTATTTTAAGTCTGTTCATGATTGTGAATGTGGCGGGACCACGATTGAATAAATGTATTCAAAAGTCTGACTAAACCTTTAACAGATCTTAACGCCCATAATTGAATCATTTAACAGAATTATAAATTAAATTGTAACAATAGTAATTAGTATAAAACCACTTGGTATTAGTCTTCAACCCTCAGTTGTATTAAATCAAACCCAATACGTGCACGATTGATACAAAAATAAGAAGCCTTAAATTCTTAACATCGACGCCGAGTTCCTAGTACAAGTTAACAGTGGCATGGAACCAAGCCGCAATCGCAAAACACGACTTTACAAGTGAACTGAATTATTGAAATTTTGATTTGATTTTGATGCTACTGCTGTTTAACTAGGTCCCTGGTGTATTGTGTTATTTTTATCTTTTTATTTGTTTTTGTTATGTTGTATCATGTGTAAGACATTAACTTGTGTGTACTTTATTCTATCAATTTTTCAACATTGAACGTGTCCTCGCTTCGTGATCTCACTAAATGGTGCCCACGGAAGACCAGTGCTGGTAGAAATCAGCAAAATATTGAGTTGGGACCAATTTGTGACTCACGACAGTTAAATGTACAAGTGTTGTCATAAATTAGTTTCGTGTGTGCGTGTGGTTAACGAATAAATTATTCTTATCCTTCAGCTTTACGGCTGACACGACCGGAGAGCTGTCTCTTGTTCACACGATATCGTAAAGCGACTGCTGTGCATTCGCGTTTCGTGCGGTGAGACTATCAATGGTGGGTTGGGCGAAAGAGACCAACCACGACCCCCTCCCCCTGTCCCGTTATACTATAAGAATATTGGTAGTCTGTAAAAACGTTTACAGACGATACAACTGCACGTGATAAAATTTGACAAATTTATCTCTGAACATTATCCGATGGAGTGAAAGAGGCGATCTGCTACGCTCTTCCCTCGGAGGCTACAACGAGTCGAAACGTTACTACGACGCCACTTTTTAGTGCATGCACCTAGCGTTTCCAATTTATAAGACATTATCACGTCAAAACTTAAAGGCACGTTTCTGGAATATTCCGAACACGGGTTTAAAACCTCTCAAGTACTAAGCGAGCACCCGCTGCGTCGTCACAGCGCCGCCCCATGACGCTGACATGTTTTAAGACCACTACACTATACCCAAATGTTCCTTATTTTTATCCAAAAGTGTCAGTAGTGGAGTAGTGTTTTTCATCATATGTGTTCCAGTCCGATTACATAACAACGTATTCAATCCGGATACGTTCAGCCGTCGCAATACAAAAGGGCCTGTTTTTGATAACGGCCAGCCTTAATGTAACGCGGCGATTAATCCGACTGCGATATAATATGCGACTGCGACATGATATGCATGGTTATTAATATGTTCCGTGCTATAATCTGAACGGCGTGACGGAACGGTAACGGGACGAATGTAATGAAAATGTATCCAACATTAAAATAGGATCTTGTGATTATCAATTTATGAACTAAAAACAGGGTATTCACAGTTTTACTGTGCAAGCCTGTAAGCCCTTCATTATTTTGTTTCCCATTTATCGGCCTCTGACTGCTAAAAGTTTGCCAACCCCTGACCTAAACCATTTTACAAGTTAATCGTCCGAGTGGAAGTAATTGACTAAATTATCGCCTGGCTCAGGGACCGGTATGTCTATATCAGTACAAACTTAAAATATTCGATGTCCGACGCGTCAAACAATGATTATCACTCCAGCTAGCGCCTGCACCGCCATGACAGGAGCCGATAACTGCCTATAATCCACGACCGGCCGTTATCGCCGCTGTAAAACTAATGGACTAGACATTACCGCCTATATTGTTTACTACCTGTCGCCCGCGACTTCGTCCGCATGGATTACAACCCACGAGAAAAACACAGAATTAACGTAGTGGATTGAAGCCAGCCTAAAACACGTCCGCCTAGGTCGAATGAGAAAGCAAATGTTTACTATTTTTCTCCATTTTGGTGGTGCAACGGTGTAACGATGCGGGCGTCGCCCGTTAAGACCGTTACCCGCGTGGGGTCCTGGGTTCAATCCCCAGGTCGGGCTACTGTTATAAAATGTTTCTCAGATTATTCTGAGCACGCATTACATTGTCCGGGATTTGAATGTGCCCGAAGTGGCCATAGGCTTCCCGCCTATGAAATCATGGGCCTCAGTACCTTGGCTAATCGTGGATGTATATCTAGTATATCTACTGGACTTACGTGTTGTGGATGTACTGGCACACCTCTGCCTACCACTTCGGGGATAACAGGTATGAAGATACTTTTTTTTTACTTTTTTTTCCTTTTTCATTAATTTCTCTCTGCGCAAATCGCATGCTAGATTAGACAGACAAAAATAGTAATACATTCTCATCTACCTTCTCTATAATCCAACACGGACACGCAGTCATTGGCCTACTTGTTTCTTCCCTGCTCTATCTACGCCGCAAAATAATAGCAATTCTTTTCTTATTTTTTGTTCACGCGGGAAAACTGTTTTATAAGCTTTCGCCGGACCTGGGTGGGGTCCGGTGGGTTGTGCCAGACTTTAGCCAGTAGTCGGCCCGTCCCAGCTGACGGACCCACTATTGGCTACAACATCCGCGGTTGCCATCACCCACCTTGTTTGTTTTTGTTTAGGAGTAGCCGGTGATCCTGGGCCCATTGGAGGCGTGGAGGCAATGAGGGCAACTCTTTTACCTGTGGGCTCAAAAAGCCTCGTTTTCTAGAAAATTCTTAAAGCGGGCGCTGGCTCTACGAGCTAAGGATAAGCTTGAAACGTTCGGACGTCAAATGATTCATCATATAATAATCGTAAAGGAACAAAACCGGATCGTAAAGCGAGTATAAATAGATTTATTCATGAACACAATCCATGCATGCACAATCTTATGCATTAAATGATACACTATTTTCATCGCTCTCGTTGTGGAGCACGCTCGCTGATTACATACTTCAAACTCATTATCGTAAGTGACGTATCAACCAAGTAGCGAGCTAGTAAGAGGTAGTGGCATGCTACATATTAGTTGAATTGGGCCGGCACGACCTCTCGCACGCATGATACTCCGTAAATTGGTAATTCTGCTATCGCGTTTCATGCGGTTTGTGAGTAGCCAGTGACCCATTAAGGAAAGAAGGAAAAGAGGGCAATACATCTGCTTAATAGTTATGTTGGCTTCCGTGGTCCTCGTGGTTCCGACTTCTCGCTTGCCCCTGTATAATATATAAAACAAAAATAGCAATTGTCCGGGCTCCGCAGTTAAAGGCCGCCGCTATGAAGTACCCATTTGGTCTATAGCAATCTGATCTCGAGTCATCCTTCCCGCTGAGTTTGTTTCTTCGGCTTTTCTCAGGCCAGGGTTAGTGTTCAACCGGTAGCAGCGAAGTAACGACGTTCAGGGAGCCATTTCTGAAATCCTATTTTGAATAGAATGTTTTGATTTCAATTTTGTGGGACCTTAATGGACGTGATAGTAGATCTTAATGGACGTGATAGTAGATCTTAATGGACGTGATAGTAGATCTTAATGGACGTGATAGTAGATCTTAATCCCTGAGAAGAAGAGAAGGATTTTGATCATCGTCATTATGTTTTTATTATTTGGCGCCTGATAAACAAATTTTTTATAGTTTGTATAAGGGGACAATAAGAAGTCAGAAGCCTTTTGATCGCCACCGACGCGCATTGACATGTAAATGATTGTTATCAACTTGTGTTGCCTTGTTTTCCACCTCCCCTCCAATGGGCCCACGGATACTCGCAAACCGCACGACGACAGTGCACAGTGGTATCACCGCGAGGTACACTGATGGTGTCCTATTTAGCTGCAATGAAACATGGCACTATTTCTCACAAATTGTCAAAACATTGATGTTCAATTTATTAAACTGCGCGCGTGCACCGACACCAAAAAACCGACAGATTAGGGACAGAAAGTATAATTGTCATTTATAGAAGTTATTTTTAATTACGATTTATGACGATAATGATGATGTTGGTGTACCTATATATCACCTATGTACATACACAAATTTGTTTGGATGTGTTGGGCGCAAACGAGCAGTCTACGTCTATTGGTGCCAACCGAGCTATGCGGATGGTCTATAAACCAGCCTAGCGTGTAACTACGAATTTAATACAGATGCTATAATCAGCTGATGACTGTTCATTTACCACGTATCCGTAATGAAAAAGCGCCTACACGGTGTAATTTTCCCGTTCGTGTGAACGGCCTTTAACATAGATACAATGATAAGAAAGTATTTTAATCCCGCTCTACACCCATGAAGTAAGTAAAGGCAACGATTGTACTTTACTGTCGCTGTTCATGGGGTAAAAAGGTCGATTGTGGTAAAGGATATTTAATATGAGGTAGTACATTCTAAGACTGATACCACACAGCTTGGATCGCCCGCTCTCCGCCCGCTATTTTAGTGTAATCATTGTATCAAGTTTGTGTAATTAATATACCAATTAATATTTAAGTGATTTAAGAACCGCGTATGCATCACCAGCTCGTCAAAGGGACATGGGTCCAGTGGTATATTAAATATTTTTTATGCTATACTCCACTTGGCGCGTCAGAGAAAAAGAATATGAAAGTACTTTTTACGATACAAAAAACCGACACCTCGAAGTTAGGTATAGTCAACATTTAAAAGAAGTTTAAGAGACAAGCTACCGTAATGAGTTATATAAAACGTTCAATGAATTAAATCATATGTATCATATGTATTTCTATATTAAAAATCTTAAATATATAAAATTTCTTCAATTTATAAGAACATTAAATATATTTCCATTGTCAAGTACCTGTAACACAAGTACTTATGGTACTTAGTGCAGGACTAGGCTAACGTGGTGTGATAAGTCCACAGATATTAATTATTATTATTATTAAATATTTTTCTTTATTGTTAGTGTCGTTTCCACAAACGTAGTATAAAGTAATAGATTTTAATCTTGTGACGACAAAGAATTACCATTAGTAACGGGTGTACACGAGAACACACATTTTTCCCCCAAATACATTAATTTCATTTAATTGCTATTTTTCATCGTTAATATGCCATGCAACTACTGCTGATAGGAAGGTGATGCGAACAAAAATATAAACGATTGGTCCATTAATGAATTTATAGCCGCCTCGGTGCGGCCAGCCGCGGGCCACATCCGCCCCGCGAAACTAGCGAGATGTTTAAACACAACCGGTATTTTATCTAAAATCGGTGAGGAAATTGCGAACGTTTTTATTCATTGTGTACCCTTTCAGTAGATATAATATGTTCTGACTGTCTCATGGTCTAGTGGTGAACGTGTTTAACCTCAGTCGTGAGAACGGGTTCGAGTCCCGGGTCGGGCCAAAGTCTTTGGGTATTTTAAAGTTCTATAAACAGTTCGAAGTCTGGAAGTTGGCGGTGTTACACCCCTTGTCACGGAGAACACGTTAAGCCGTCGATCTTGCGCCTGACTTCTGTCCGGTCGTGTCGGATTGCCGTCCCATCGGAATTTGATTAAGGAATTGAGAGCGCTTGTGGCTGCGCAAACACTTATGCGCTATAATACGACCTGCCAAATTGACTAGTCTCTATAGAGATGGCCGTCGTGACAGAAATTCGGTTGGGACGGCAATATGTTCTGTTCACTGATAATGATTAAAACAAAGAGAAAATTCATCACAAATAAGGTTTAGCGCGACAAGTAAATAATATATGTATATTCGATAGTTTATTGTTGGTGATGTAACTGTGTACGTAAATTTAATTATCTCCATAAAAGTCTTCTTATTCTTATATCATAGCAAATCTCAATAGTTTTTATAGAGACTTTGAACCGCCATACATTAAAGTAGCGATTATTCAGATATGAAGTCAGCCCATAGCCGTCCCTTGTTGAACGTAGCCCCCCCCCCCCATAGTACGCCAACCGTCCCGATCCTGGGCAGCGCGCACCCATCCGCCAACAGGGAGACTCTTCATTTGTTACACTATTTCCACATACAACTTCTTTATTGCTACGATCGAAACATTAATAGGGAAAATACTACTGCCCATAATAGGGAAAATACTACTGCCCATATACATCCATATTTTAAGTAGGACAAAGTTAGACTTATGTGTGTAATTTCAACGAAACCGGTCCTGTAGTTTCGGAGATTAGCCCGGACAAACATGGTGATACTAGATATTAATGTATTACGAGCTGAGACACGCGGTTTCACATGTAATTCTGGCATCTAAATAAGAATCTGAAATATAGTTTACGATCTCTTCTCATACCCATCGTGGTCAGAAAATTTCAAGACCAAGCCAAGTCAAGCCGTTTCGGGAGAGTATGAATATGAACTCCGTGACACGACATTCTTTTTCTTTTTGTACTAGTGATCGCCCGGCGATAGAAACTCGATCCCAATTATAGAGCAATACCTTATCGTCAAAATTATTAAAAGTTCTCGCATCTATAATAGTTCCATTATTATGTTTGACAGTTGACAATTCCATTATGAAATGTGTCTCTTACACTAGTGAATTGATGTGTTCATGTGTGCGTGCCGTAAAGCGCGTATAGTTTTATTTCATTAAAATAACGAAGTCCAATGCATATTATATTCAAATATTATTAGCTCTCTACACATCTTGTTCAAGTTCTTTCATTCTTTTAAAAAAGGACGGGAATTTTCACTTCCATATGTATTAAAATAAGGCAAGCGGGAATTGGAAGCCTTTAAGACTGCTGACGTCCATAGACATACTAATAACTGCTATGCAGATGTGATGCCCTTCTATATATCCAATAAGGTTATATAAAACCGAAATTAGCGCTAGAAAACCTACAAACTTGAAAATTGTTAGGTCCCTTTTAGAGCGCAGAGTTATCCGCTAAGAACAAAATTTACGAAACTACTTTTTGGTGGCGGAGTACGCGGGAAATGTCGAGGGGCTGCTAGTATAATGTACAATGTAGCAACGCGAAGTAAAGTAGATTTGGCGCTCACGTTCCGCTAGACAACAGAGTGTTATCTGTATTGGTGACTCTATCTAATGAGAGTTTTATCGATTTTCTGATAAGCTCTTCTATACATTGTAAATGAACGGACTTCTTTTGCACGAGCTCTTAATAAAATAACCCCGAGCTTATGAAAGCTCGGCGACCTGTAATTATATGGCGATAAATCTAGGTACATGACGTACACATGATCCGGTCATAATGTCAACCGTCGTATACTTATATACTACTTAAAACAAAATAAGGGCCACTAAGATTTGCTGATGTATCATGAAAATAATAAAGACATTAACTCGTTTAACTTACGTAACTGCAAAATAATCTTATATATTATAATATAGGCTAACAATTACTTAAAATAATGATCATGAATTGTTTTTTTTTTTATGTTCATAATAAAATTTGCCATTTTGAATGAAAACCACGAACAAAAACAAATCACCGGAAAAAGACAGACTAATGTTCTTGTCACTTTTGTTTCTTGTTCTTAATAACAAGTACGTCCTCCTCACTTAGCAATACACTCCAGAAGCCTCGTATGCATACTCTGGATTAAATTCCTCACGTTTTCATCTGGAATCTCGTCCCAAGCATCTTTTAAAGCGTCAATCAGCTGCTGTTGGTTGCAGACCCCTTGCTCATTCTGTCTAACTCTTCGTTTCAATTGGTCCTACAATTGCTCGATCGAATTTAAATCCGGACTGTTAGCTGGCCATGGTAATATCTCAATATGGACCCTTCTAAGACAGTTTGGTGACGACGTCCTCGATGTAACGTTCTGAAGTTACGGTACCCGAATTTAAAATGGTGAGCTCGGTTTTACCGTGTAAACCAATCCCACCCGAAACCATTACGTTGGGACCACCGAAACGGTCGACTTTGTGAATCCGGAAACAGCCTCGTCTCCACACTCTAACACGCCGATCATCATTAAGAAATTTTACTTTGCACTCGTCTGTAAGAAGCACCTCGCCCCACGGATTAGTCCCCCAGTTCAAATACTGACGGGAGAATCTTAGTCGGTTTGCACGTTGAACCCTACTCAGAGGAATTCGAAAAACTCATCGTCTTGACGTTTGCTGGTCTTCATGCAATCGATTAGGTATAGTTTGATCACTGACACGGGTACCCGTCGTCAGCCGGAGGTGGTGCTGTGACTTACGGGCCGCTACTGTACGATCACGACGAGCAGTTACTTGGATGTACCGATCCTCATGAGTCGTTGCTAAGTGAACTCTACCTGAACCAGGTCTCCTGGCAACACTGCCAGTGTCTTGGAAGCTATTCCATACATTTTGGACAGCTCTTCGAGAAAAGCCCAACTGCAAACCCACGTAACGCTGAGAACGAACTTCTGGAATCATAGTTATGGCTCTGGTTGCTGTAATTGTATCCATGTGCCTTCGTACTGGTGGCATGATTAACGCGAGATGATCAATGAATCGATTAAAATTGAAGAAGTAATACTTTTTTCCTAAAATAACCGAAACAAGTTAAGAAGACAATCAAAGAAAAACATAAGAATAACATCCAATTACTTTTTTCTTAAAATGATGGTCAATACTTTCAAATTAGGAACACGAACACATAAAATAAAAAAGGCACAAAAGAGATTAAACACTAATAAAAGTTCATAATATGAATATAATGCTACTCATCAGTTACTTTCAGTTTACTAAATTGCCCTTATATATAAATAAACTAGTGGCCCTTGTTTTGTTTTGAGTAGTACATTTTTGACGTCTTGTAAATCGATAACGCCATGTGCGTGTATCACAAAAATGTAGTAATAATTTCGTCCTAGCGGAATTTCGGCCACGGCGGCTGACTCCATAGAAAATAGCCAACTGCGCAGGACATATTATAGTGCACAGGCACAAGTGTACTCTCTATTTCTTCATTCTCCTATTCGGATTGGATGACAGTACGACACGATCGGAGATAAATCATGCGCAGGCTTAACGTGCTCTCCGCGGCACGGTGTTCTAACACCGCCTACTTCCAGACGTCGGAATGTTGTTAGAAATTTAAAAATCCTAAGGACACAATTTTTTTGGCTCCTGGGATTCAAACCCAGATCTTGCGTCTGTGGCTGAACATGCTTACCACTACACTAAAATATGACATCATAGTAACGTTACCAGCCTTGCTACGAACGGGTCCACCTGCAAGTCATCTCTTTCACTCCATCGGATCACAGATCAATTAGAGAACTGTTACTACGTAAAATTATATCGTCCGTAAACTGACTTACAGACAACCACTTCTAACATTATAGTATGGTATATTTCAACTTTTTATCCCGATATTTCCATGTGATTTAAACCTGCGCGCGTGAAACTGGGCGTGCCGCTAGTTTTAATCTAAATGCTCACGGTCTAGTACCTCCAAGAGCCGAGTTTGTACACTACGATTAAATATAGTACATATATTTCACCCTAGCGTGAATATGGAGGGGCTGAAAGCTTAATTTAATATAGGGGGTTGTTTATTTTCTATCGAGAAGATGAGTAGAAGATTTGAGAATATCTACTTACTTATATTTTACATGCTAAAGTTTTTGTTTTTTTTTTAAAGCTGTAAGTATCATATCCTACCACAGATATAATATAGATAGAAAAAGTAGATCATATGCACGAGAAAGAAGATGAGATTTTTTTTTTTTTTTTTCAGAGGGACCTATTACTGTTGGCGGAGCTGTTGCCCTCGCCCCTACAGTTCGTCGGATCTACGGAAGACATTTTGTTCCTTATGTACAGTGCGGTGTCATCCGCGAACATCGCCAGCTGTACGCGGGGGTGTCGCGGTAGGTCGCTGGTGTACAAGTTGTAGAGGGTCGGGGATAGTACAGAGCCTTGCGAGACCCCGGCTCTGACTGTGCGGGGGGGGGACATTGTGC
>JAFELO010000188.1:1398194-1449284 GCA_017140195.1 Eumaeus atala | reverse complement strand
AAGAAGATGAGAATGCATCACTTTGTCTTTATAATCTCGCATGCGCATTGCGCAGAGAGAAATGGACGAAAAAGAGATAGAGAGTGAACCATATTTGCAGGTTCTCCCTACGGCTGGGTTAACTCTATGGGTTCAACACGCGACTGGAGTATACTTTGAACGACCATTATTAAGTGAGAGCCTTAAAAGTAAGCGATGAAAGCGTAAAGTTGGTATAACGCTTGATTGCCGGATTGCTGCCTCACACAATGCACTTTTACACCATTATGAGTAAAGTCCAAAAAAACAATAAATCCCTTGGGCTGGTTTTATGCGTTAGCCCGCTGTTTCACATAACAGCGGGCTAACGGCTAGTAGATATAACAATTTCTTAGGTTTACACGAATGTTATATGTCCAGCAGTGGACCGATAAGGGATGATAATGATGATGAAGCAGATGTTAAAACATTATGATAAAAGTGCTCTAGGAGAATGACATTTGTCATCTCATTTCACCGGTGACAATGGTAGTTGTAAAGCTTCTGAAACGTTGGGATAGTAAAATACTTAATAAACCGCGATAAAATCCGTGAAAGTGGTTTTATTATAATTGCTAGTGGATACTTTATAATTAATATTATAAAATTTTACAAGACAGGACACTTCGCTTCTGTCGTGCATAGGTGCACTCAATGAGGCGAACGGACAGCAAGTGGAAGGGTCATGTCATATATCATCTCAGGAGCGAATCACGCTCATCAGTTCTCACCCAGATTCGGTGGCAGTGCGTAAATGCTTATCCCGCGAAACAAAAAAGGCTACTGTCGAGCTAAGTGGATGGTAGCCCCCCCGCCCTCTCCTCGAAATATTTTTTTTAACTAATACAAAGCAAGTTCGATTTACTACATTTAACCACCAACCCCCTTTTGCCTGGCCACGACATTGCACACTGGTGAAATATGACGATATAATTTTACGCCAGTAGAAATCTCAGACATCTCTGTGAGATATAATTACCGCCAGGTAGTTTTAATGACTACAATTTAGTACACATTAGTTATCCATTTCCATAACATACACACAAACATCTTCTCACCACTTTATCACACTAAAAGTAGTAAAAAGTAACCAAACAGATATAAAGTGCGTCATAGCTATGATGTATGTACTGAATAAAACAATATTCAAAATTGAAACAAAATCGCTAGGAATAGCTGGCATCTAATAGATTATAATACGCTACATATGGCAGGTCAATGACACGACGAACACCCTTGTATATCTATATTCATTCAGTCTTCGGACTATACATATGAACTGATGAAAATATTTTAGCTCGTTATAACTCGTTTCATAGAATTAATATCAACGGTTTTAGTAGGACCCATGCACGTTCATAATTTTTTGAGGATGTTTGTGGCCGTCACTTGTCAACGAAAGGCTGAGACGTTTTGCTCCCATAATAAACAATCACATTGATCTTATTTCTACTGGTTTAAACGTTTGCGATAGGAACGGTAAGGAACGCTCTGCAACTGATAGAACTCGTGTGAAAAATCTTGAATTTCTTTCTATGAAACGATGGCATTGCGTCACGGGTGTGCTTTTTAAAGGCGTGTTGGGGTTTGTCAAAGCATTGACGACTGGCTGGCGCAGTAATATATATGTATGTTGTGGCGGAGGTCGCGGGTTCGATACCCGCCAAGGTCATAGATGTTTACTACATGTAATGAGTATTATATGAATTTCTATAATAAAAATCTATCTTTTTTTCATGACATAGGGGGCAAACGAAGAGTTGCGTAGTGATTACCGCTGCTCACAGATATTTGCAAGACTTGGCATCTTGCAGACGCTTTGCCGGCCTTTAAGGAATAGATATGATCTTTCCTTGAATACCTCTAAGAGGAAGGCAGCTGATTCCACAGTACAGTTGCACGCGGTAAAGGCGATGGTCGTGGAACTTAGAGTTCTGTCACGATGTCCGAAGATGGTATTCTGCTGCTGGTATTAAGTCGAACAATTACTAATTAATTATTAATTAATTAATTACTAATTTAATTTAATAATTAATTAATTGACAATTAATTAATTATTAATTAATTATTATTATTTCAATTACCCACAGAAAATACAGTAAGAGACGCACAGTGAAGCAACATCTCTTCGTAGGACCAAAGAATCGGGCTGTCCGGAAATAACTTGGTCATCAACGTTCGAGTCGATCTGCGTTGTATACGGTCAAATTAAATAAATTTAAAAGAACATCTATATTAAGAATGTGACACTTAAAGATTTTTTGTTTGTTTGTTTGTTTGTTTCATCGCGCTATTGAAAAAAATATGTATTGAATAGTCCATTTGTCAGGAAAGTTACGAGTAATAGGACCGGAGTTACGCGGGTTAAACCGCGGGTTAATGTTAGTTACATATCATGCCGTTAGCTAGTACCTGTAACACAAGTACATACTGTAACTAGCACAGGGCTAGGCTAACGTGTGTGATAACTCCACAAACATCATTATTGCACTAAGGGCGAACCGGTGGTAGACTTAATTGATGACGTTCAAAAAGTATTTTGTATAATTCTATCTTGAATGAAAATATTTTAATATTCATTTCATTTCATTGCAAGCCACTGCTACTCTTTAGCTTTGGATTTAAAAATGTATATTGCTCAGGTATTTGTGTTGCGTTGATTATAATAAACAAATGCAAACTAACGTTGGTATTCGCATTTCTCTATGTTAAGGAATGCTTCTAAGCAAGTACGGTTTTGTGTTAAGTAAAAAGGAGACTCTGGCGTTTCTGGAGCAAAATGCTATGCCGTATTGCAGGCCAATTGGAAAGGAGTGCAATTCATCGGCATAGTAATTATGCGTATGTTTATGAGTATAAAGACTTTGATTCCTCTTTTGCCCCCCCCCCCCCACTACTACTATAAAAAAAACTACACCGATAAGTCTTGACGCGCGATTTACGTAGATACAGTAGCTACGTTATACGTGGGGAAAATTGTCTGACGTTTATCCTCTATATTACATTTATAGTCTAGGCTCTCTCAGACAGACACAGACTGAACTCCGATTGATCTCTATTCAGTTTGTCTTACACAAGAGATAACATAGACAGAGACGGGTGGCCATAGGCAGGCGTACGGCCTTTGTAATGTCGCTTTGGTTTATAAGGAAGGAAGATGAGGATGCATTACTATATTTGTTTATATAAACTCGGGTGCGCATCGCACAGGGAGAGGCGAGTAGAGAAACAGCGCCAGAGAGTGAGCCACATTTGCTGTCTTTTTCGACTTAGACGGACGCGTTCATGCTCTCATGACGTCACACAAGGCTCTGCGGGCTGAAAGCATTTTATTTCATAAGACCATTCTTAGTAGGAGGTAGTGTCATGCTGCGCAGGTGGAGGTAGTGCCACGCATGGTGCATGACACTACATCCTCCTGTGCAACGGAATTGGGCCGGCACGATCAGGGAGGTGCCTCTCGCTCACATAATACCGCCGTAAAGTGACTTTTTATGCTGATGTTCGTGGGCGTCGGTAGCCATAGAAAGGCTCCGATTATGACGGTTCCGGTATGGCAGGTGTTGAGAGCATGGAGTAATTTAATTTTTTTGGTATTATGTGTAAGTTAAGTTATATTATAACCAGTTATTTACTCATTAGTGAGTCTTATTTTGATATTAAGTAAATTTTTAGATTATATTTCAAGGATGTTAATTATTTTTATGTATTATTCATTTAAATATTACTGACAAAATTATGGCATCAGTTAAAAAAATCCAAATAAACACATCAATCTCCCGACTGCAATTTACATTATACCCAGAAACTGTTCTCTCGTTTGTTCCCCTATAGTATAAAAAAGCTTGGACTGAAAAGAATATTATCATCGATATCTAAAACGATGCAAGGTATTCTTTGCATTTCAATCTTTATTTGAATTTTAATACATAAGATGACGCGCCTACGGCCGTACTCAATTGTTATGTAAATAATATTAAATGTGAATAAGTTTAAATTGGAGGGGAGGAGGAAAAGTCGGCAACGCTTATGCATGGCCATTAAGCGATATGATGTCTTTGGCGTCGGTTGTAATCAAAAGACTCAGATTCCTTGTTTGCCCTCTATACAATAAAAAACCAAGTGTCGGTGAAATCCCCACTTCCTAGGTATTTAGCTCTCAGTCTTATAAAGTAGCATCCCGTCGCGGTTTCAACCGCTTACGGCTGTGTAAAGAATTTTACGAAACTCCACCTTTAGGGGTGCCTAAAGGTGGAGTTTCGTAAAATTCATTCTGAACCCAAAAAGGTTGATATCTGCACTCCAAAATTCCGGTCACCAAATTTCGAGTTTGTAGATTTTGTAAGTTTCTTACATTTTGCGATTAAGTAATGAATGGGAATATGGACGTTTGTTGGCCAATTATGCCAAAAGTGCTGGACAGATTTTCATGAAACTTGGAACTGTTGTAAGTTATGTAGCAGAATGTAACTAGCATTATGTTTGTGATAATTTTTACGGTATTCACATAAAGTAATCTACTGGATGGACTTGTATGATAGAACCCTTATAAGATCACTTGGTTGTCCGTTTGTATGGCCGTCTGTCTGCCTGTCTATACGTCCGTCTGTCGTCATTGTATGACTGTCAAGATCTATTCCTCAGGACCGTGTGGAGGGATCGAACTGATATTCATTATCTAGTCTGCAATCCCCCGAAGCGTACAACAGTATTCTAAGTCAACGCCATGAAAATATACATAATTATAGATATGCCTCGCACACTTCGCTATCGAATATGGGACAGGACCATAAACCAAAAAAAAGATTGCCCATTTACATATTCTGTGTTGACCGTCCCTACAACATTAGAGGCAATTGGACCTTGTTACGTAGGAGACAAGGTCCGAAACAGATTTCACGGCAAACATCGATTGGAGAGACTGCACGTTGGAGCGTGTCCACACTATAGGTGGTATTTTTATAGGACAAACTACGTTAGAACCAAAGCAAACGTGATCAGCTCCAACTCGCGACCGGAGTTTACTCCTCAATAACGAACATGATTCCTTTTTTATTGCATAAGCAAACGAGCAGTTCAGTCACTTGGTGGCAAGTGATCACTAACGCCCACGGATAACCGCAGCAGCCGTAGATTCGTTGTCGGAGAGAGATAAATATATATATAGAGAGAGAGAGAGCTCTTTTCGTGTCGCCGTGTCGGTTCAGTAATGCTGAAGGAGGTAGCTGATTTCATGAAGAAGCAGTGTTTTTCGGACCTGAGCTAATGCTGTGGAAGCAAAGAGAAGCCCAATACGGCTTCATGGGATTGCTACAAGAGCTCGTCTGGCGACGAGACTAGGTCTGGGTTCGAAAGCGGCACCGACTCCGCTCTCTTCCACAGATGGGACAGATGTATCCCAATGTGAGGGTGTTTGCAACAACTGATGTAACTATTATTATCTGACCGAGAGGACCCTCCTCATGGAGTCCAGGTAGGGGGTAAGGTATGGCAAGGGTCTGTAGTGATGAGACGTAAGCGCTGTAAAGCGTTACGTTGGTGCTAGAATTCGATTGCTTGATGGCTGCTTGTACTCTTCACACTTTTGTCATACGGGTACCATAAACCGTCTGTTAAGAAGTTATGCCAAATAAATAAAGGATCGAAAGTGGTCTGAATGAAAAGAAAAAGGTACGGCCAAGCCGCCTTTTTGTACGACTTGACGGGGGCACTGCCGTGCGCCCAGATAAGAAACATAATATGTTATATAGCTTGCGTTAGGATTTGAACGTGATTAAAATATATTGGCTACTAACGAATAAATTCTTTGCTCGACGTTTCGTCAGAATTACACCGAACCTAGGACCTTTTAAGAACGTATCGTGTTAAAACCCCTAAATTACGTAGCTATAAAATGTGTAACTTAGGCGAGTCTCAAACAATTATAAAAGATAATTCGTTTTCAAGTTTATCAGACGAAGTTTATGTTGTCAATTTTCCTACCGCAAGTATATGAATAGAAGTCTACCTCGTGGTCTAGTGGTGAGCATTTTCAACCACAGTCGTTAAGTCCTGGGTTCGAGTCCCGATCGGACCAAAGTGTTATTGTTGTTTTTCGACTTAAAATAACAGTCCGAAGTCAGGAAGTTGGCCGTGTTACACTACCGTGCCTCGGCGACTCCGATAAGCAGTCGGCCTTGCGCCTGATTTCCCTCCAGTCATGTCGGATTGGCGTTCCCCTGGAAATAACAGAATGTTCGTACAGTGAAAACACTTGTGCCTGCGCGCACCCACTTGTGCATTATAGTATGTCCAGCGCAGTCGGCTAGTCTCTATAAATATGGCCGCCGCCGCCGAATTTCGGTTAATTCGGTTCGAACTTAACAAAACAAAAATAATCATCGCGACACTACACTGTCCAAAGCAAAATAAAAGACGAAACGAAATTAATTGGCTTAAAGTGAGAGAGATGCGCATGCCGCGCGGCTTACTACAGTTTAGCATAAAGTGTCGTGACAACTTTTCGTTTGTATTTTTTCCGTTTAGCCTCCTTCGCAACGCGCGATAAGGAACTTCGTTCCAATAAATACTTCTCCTATATTTCAGAGCCCATAAAGACAAACAAACAATGTTTTTTTAATATAAATTATCAGCCAATCATGATTGAAAAGAGCTTTTGCGCAGCTTCGCCCAAAAATAGTATGATTGAATAAAGAATACAACAGTTAGCTGTAAGCTGTAGGTAAGAATATTTAAATGGTGACTAAGATGAAAAGGAAGCTCAGTCATGGAGGAAATTGCTTCATCAAAAAACCTCTCCAGCGATAGAAGGCATTCTGATACATCAATAAATCTACAACAATTAAAGCCTTGATTACCATCCATAAACATCCACATAAAAGTTATGCAGATGTGTTGCTACCTGATATTTTGAAATTAGCTTTGTGTGGATTTGTTGAAGTTTTTCTCCTTCTAGCGCTTTTTGTGTGAAAAAATAAGTGTGATTTTTTACCATGCACACGCACACCTACAGGAAATATAACAAAGTCATTGCCACTTCTGACAGCTGTCAAAGATGACTGTGGCTTATATTTTTATAGCTCATAGAGATATAGATTACGACAAAGCATACACATTCATTTTTTCATTTATGTTAAAATATAACTGCCTTTTGTTTGAAGTCGGTGAAAAATAACTATCCTAGAAACGTATACTTTACGGTTTACACACTTTACACTTTACGGTTTACAGTACACTTTGTGTGGTCATACGCCCTTCATCTACATAAGTCAAATTGCTGCACAAAAACATTTAATGAAAACATCGTAAGAAAGTTCCAATTTTGTTTAGTGAAAACATGTCGTAAAATCCCACGTGCCTGAAGAGTATACAGTTTGTGATTTGCGCTCCTCGACTATCACAACATCACGTGATGCGTATTTCTGAAACGTTACTGTCAATATAGTGCCCTTGCTGTAGACCAGCCGAATTACCGGCAGTAGGATCCTTCCGCTTTTTGACGCCCTTAAACATCCGATTAGGGGTTATTTATACGTGTTTCCCTTCTCCGGTTGAGTTAGTTTCCAGTGTCCGCTTGGGGTGGCCCAACGGGCCACTGGAAACTCACACATTGCGCTAAATGTCACCTTGCAGCTTTGTCGTGTGAACGAAAGGTTCCTACCCGGTCGTGCCGATGCAAATAGACTGCAATGCAGCATAACACTACCTCTTACGATAGCTTGACAGAATAATGTGTTGATGATGATGATGATGATCTCTTAAGCCTTAATCACATTGATGTTGCATATTTTATTCTATTCGTGAACGCCAGATGTATGAGTCAAGCCATTTTTCTATCATTGTAAACCGCTCCCCGTCAGCACGTTAAATTATCATTCGAAATCTATATTTAAACTTTTTAAAATAAATTTCATTAAATATGTTTTAATTCTAATAATTTCAACACATATACTTACAGATTAAAAACGCAATCCAAAAAAAATTGAACCACAGATACAATATCACACAAAAAAACCGCCAAAACTATTCAGCCGTAGGTTATTTGTCACCGAAATACGACAAGCTTTCCATCTGTGCTTCGAGGTTTATTTTTAAACATTATCCTTACAACACGCGAAACATGAAAACAATTATTCACTTCACATTAAAAAATAGTATCGACCTTAAACGAACGAGCGTACTGGCTGAAAAAAAATGATTTATTTTTAAAATAACACTGGCCGGGCGCGTCCGTGGAAAGCGAAGCTCGAAATTCGAATTTAGGTTAGAATCCGCGGGTATGGCGTTACGCACACATGCGCAGAACTTTACTTGCCCACGGCCATGGAGGAGGAATGTAGACGTGACATTTTCTTGTACAAATGAATGCCTTGTTCCTATTGTTAATTTTAATCATCAGCAATATTCGATATATCTAATTAGAACATCTAATCAGCGTATATATCTAATTCTTTGACAGAGAAATATATTTTCTAGTATTGTTATTTCCACAAGCACGAAGGTGTACATAGCAAAATTTTACTCCCTATTAGTATTATAAACTGCTAGCCAATAGAACAATGTAATACCAATGTACGTACTTAATAATTTTACTAAATAAATATTTAATAAATATTCAATTATTTTATAAATCACACATTTTCCAATAGATATTCAAAAGATCATAATATATCAATATTATAAAACTAGCTGTGCCCCGTGGGTTAACCCACGTAAAATTTGTACTACGGGAGCCATTATTCTTATTACATACTTCATACAAACATACATTCATACTCACAAATTTCGAATATTTTATAATATAATAGCTGTGGTTAGGTACTCCGTGGATTCATGCGGGTAAAATCTATCATAAGGGAATCAGAATATTATCTTGCGATAAACAATATTTTATGATGGTCTCGATTGTAATCAATATTTGTGCAAAATTAGGCCCAAGTTCATCCAGTAGCGTCTACGCGGAATAGTATCAAGCATAAATATAGAGTTTCACATTATCACATAGCGTTTTATCCACATGCGGGTCTGGTTTGTTAATCTTTGATAATACACACTAGCGAGAACACGCGTTCGGCTGGCAGACTCGACGGCGTTTACGTAGTTCGGGCGTACTTGCAATATCACTGAAAATACACTCGGACGATCCGCAGTCACTCCGAGCGCTACCATTGGAACGACTCGACCAAATTATAAACTTCACGTTTTACCTAATAAAAATATAGATAATAAGCACTTTACACGACTCATAATTCGGAAAATTAGAGAGTGTATTATCTTATGATTGAGAATTGCATTTATTTCTAGTGTCACCGGTTGATGGATATATCAGCGAAATGCGTTATCATCCTAATGCCTCTCTCTCTCTCTCTCTCTCTCTCTCTCTCTATCGCGCCCTTCTTTTCACAGTTATATTCGTTGAAGTATCCTCAAGCTACATGTTGGAGCTAACATAACATACGTCAGCACTTCTTTAGTAAACTGGGTCACTGTTAATATTTTTTTTTCCACGGCGGCCGAAATGGGAATAGGCAGAACTGAGTCCGGACGACTAGGACCAATTGTGATGAAACCTAACAATAGCACCCCTCACATCATTTTAAAATAGTATTAAATGACCATTCTAAAATACAGAATGCGTTATATGCGAAACATATTAATGTGTGTAAATGATAATAAAAAATCGAGTTGGAAACCCATAGTAGCACCGCGAGTGTTGTCTCAAGTGAGTCAGTTATAAATGTTGATTGTGGAATAAATCTCCAAGCAAATATTGATGTGTTTTAATTCTGCTTAACCGGAACTGAATAAACAGCATAACATACTAGCTGCGCACGCAACTTCGCGTGTCACCCAAGCCTTTACAATCATATTTTAAACGAAGCCTATAAAATATTATTTTAAAAAATGAAAAAAAAAACAAAGTAATGATTGAAAAAAAGTGAAAAATTCAAAAAACAAAAAACTTATTTTCGGCTTCGTTAACATCAATAAATAAAATTTTTATAGAACGTCAGTTGGGTTCGTCGACAATTCCAGTAGCTTTACTCGCACATGCATAAGGATTTACTCTGATGTTTTTCCACATTTTGATTACACAATGGAAGTTTAAATGCTGATCCCGTTACTGAAACCGTTCTAGATAATGTTGTTCAGCCTATTTTCATTAGAGGTAACGTAGGATACTAATGACAAAGAATTTTTCAAACCCGTCCTGCAGTTTCCGAGTATTCAATGCAAGCAAACAATCAATTGTTTCCTCTTTATAACATTAGTACTGCTTACAAAATAAGACATGGTTGAACTTTAACGTCTAGAGTAAAAGAATATCTGTATACACATCAAGTCCACGATTGCTGTATGTTTATGCCCTTATCACTCATGGCTAGAGCGAGGTTTTGTTGTTCGGTTCTGTCGTTTACGAGCGAAGCCGAGGCGGATCATCAAGGATTTTCATCATCATCATCATTATCAGCCCTTATCGGTCCCCTGCTGGACATAGGCCTCTTTCATTGAACGTCAAGACGACCCATCACCTGCCACTCGCATCCATCCCGGACCGGCTACTGCACGGAGATCCTCTTCCCACCTGGTGAACGGTCGACCAACACTGTGTTTTCCTAAACACGGCCTCCACTCCAGAACCTTACTGGCCCATCTGCCATCTGATCTTCTGAGTTGCCCATTGCCACTTAAATCGGAATTGTAGTGTAATAAAATTGTAGACAGATATCATTTGTTATAACAAAATAACGAAATATTAATAAAACAGTTTCAACAGTTTTTTTGCTGATTCATGAAATCGACGAAAAAACATACTTATAAAAATAAGCAAAGGTGAAGTTAAAAAGAAACCGAGTATTGAAAATATATATTTTTCTACTTTTAACGCAAGCTGGTAATAATTATTATATATCAGATCCAATGTGGATATTTTTTCTTTGCACATTCCTACTTTTCGTTAGTGCTAAAAATAAAGCTCTTGAAAAAGTATGCATTTATTTGAATTTTGTTTATCTTTACGTTGGCCGGTTCTAAATAAAGACTGAATACCCTTATACATCGCTAATAACACTTAGTGTTAAGTGTATTTTTCTTGTAAAGGCATTAGGAAAACGGAATTCGTGGAAAATTCCCAATTATTGTGAAATAACTCGATGTGAAGCGTGTGAAGTAAGATAGTAACTTGACCTCCAAATCGAATTTGGAATACTGCGGTTATTTCCACTCAGACTGACCAACTGCGCGGGACATATTATAGGGCACAAGTGTGTGCATAGATACAAGTTACTCTCTATTCCCTCATTCTCCTATTCCGATAAGACGGCGCTCTAACCCGACCGCAGAGAAATGAGGCGCAGGATCGTAGGCTTCACGGGCATTCCGAAGCACACCACGAACTTTCTGTCTTCTGGCTACTAGTAATTTAAAAATTCCATTTTGTCCGCCTCGTGATCTAGTGGTAGGCATGTTCAACCTCTGTTGTGAGGTCCTGGGTTCGAGTCCCGGGTCGGACCAAAGTATTATTGGCAATTTTTAGTTTCTAATAACATTCCGAAGTCGGGAAGTTGGCGGTTTTACACCCCGTGCCTCGGAGAGAACATGAAGCCTTCGGATTGCACCTGATTTCTCATTATCGTCATGTCTCGTGTCCATCCACTTGTGTCTGCGCACACACTTGAGCGCTATAACATATATTGCGCAGTTAGCTAGTCTCTATAGAGATGGCCACCGTAGACGAAATTTGGCTAGGGTGACATTATTAAATTGAAAAATTCCAATGACATTTTTGTATTCGACCTCTCGTTCGATTTAATTATTATGTTCCTTTGCCGGTTAATTTAACAACAACTGACAGGAAAGTCGCAACATCTCGACCATGTTGTACACGAGATCGAGTTTGGAACCAATAGTTACGCGGTTGTCTGGAACCTATCACTACGATATTGAATTGTTGATTAAATCTTGACCTTTACTAGTTTAGAGATTGTCAACACACGACCTTCAGGCATTTGTGTGTAATATAAAAAGTGTTGATTTGAAATAGACATTAACAGACCGGCGAATGATGCTCATGTATTTCATGTACAAAGAAATAAAACTTTTTACGAAACAGATTTTTTTAATTTCAAAATATTAAAAACAGAATATTTGCCATCATGTTAACTGAAAAAAAAAATCATGTATAAGTAGAATATATTGATGTCTTGAATTTACGCGAATCATTCCATTATATTTGATATAACTACATATCTCCACTAGAGAACATCGATTCCTTCATAGATTCCAAGACGATCCTTGGTGTTATTAAAATTAAAAAAAAAACATCATAAATTCAATAGGGAAGATGGCTGGGTTCTTTTCTCTGCTTGGGACCTAGTGATAAACACAATCAAATCAAAAACTAAACAACACCTCAGCTCGGAACAGAATAATTATAATTCACTGTTGTTGTCTGGACATCTGTCATCTCAGTCACGGTACTGAAATAAACCGCGATAAAATCCGTGACAGTAGTTATAATTGTATAAGCGAGTAAGGGACAATGTCATGATGCATTACACTTGAATTGAACCCATTGGAAATTCGGGTTTTGTGACACCGAACAGGCTGAGAATGACTTTCAGATAATCATATTCGTGCTCCCCACAACCCGGTACATCTTTATTACAATAAAAATGAAAATCATCCATTAACATTAAAGTCGAACGGACTTGGGAGCAATGAACCTGCGCAGACGAGTTCTCCCGACACGAGACGACGAGAGTGCTCCCGACAGAGTTTGATTAATGTATGTGATTACATGTATTCATCACTACGATGGAGTGCTCATACAAATGTATGTGATTACATGTATTCATCACTACGATGGAGTGCTCATACAAATGTATGTGATTACATGTATTCATCACTACGATGGAGTGCTCATACAAATCATACATTGAATGTAGCAATGTTCTATAATATCTACTTTTACACAACCTACAATTTTTTATACATATTTTTCTATCGTGTGGGCAAGGGAGGGGGAGACAAACTAGCTATCGGAGCCTTTCAATAAGTACAGACACTCATAGACATCCGCAAATTCATTTATCGCATTCTTTCCTCCTCCTCTCCAATGACCCACCGCCTACTCACGAACCGCACAAAACGCGATAGTCTAGCTGTCACGGTGGTCTCCTGTGACGGAGAGGTCCCCGGTCGCGCCCGCCCAATTACGCTGCAATGCGGCATAGCAATACCTCTTCCAAAAAACCCAATAGTGCTTTTTGGTCCGTCTGTCTCCGTAACTGGACCTAACTCAAGGTCTGTTTAACATGCTCACCACAAGCCTGCCCCGGTCCTCCACACCCTAGACATGACTTGCGATAAAGCTATGTAATTTAATGCAAATATATAATCAGTGACTCTCTTTCACATATTTTTTTAAATATACTTAGTCTTGCCATAAATACTGTTGCAATAAAAAAAAATACATTTGAATTTGGAATCTGTCATTTCTATACGAATGTGTTGTATTATGCCTTCTCATTTTGGGTGTCAATAATACATGACTGCGACATCAAAATGAAATGGAGTTGTGTAGGTCCATACCTCTCCATTTCATTTTCATTGGCTCCATAGCCACATGAGATTTTTAAAACTCTCCATACACTTGGTATTAGACAAATGTTTGTGTACCGGGCTATTAATAGGTAAAATGAGACTTCCTCCGTTTGTGACAGAGAAGGATCTGGCCGTTCACGTAGAGTTCGTACGTAAAAGGCGGTATAATCTGTGAGTGAAACTATTCGAAGAAATCCAGTCCGAAAGCGAAAGGCTTGATGTCGGAAATGTAGGTAGCACCTAGAACCATGTCGCGTAGTTTAAGAGATGGCTCAAGACTTGCAGCCTATAAGAGACGCGCTGGTCGTTTCTTAACGGATAAATTAAAGACGAGTAGAGTGGTCAAACAACTACCGAAACCGTGTGCAAATGAAAATCACAAAAAAATTTGTTTACTGATGAGATTTTTTTACAATTGAGCAACATTTGAACAAATAATATGATATGTATTTCTGCTGAAAGCTCTAAGGAAACTTCCTAATTAGTCGACAGAGTGCAACGTGAGCATTACCCGACTTCAGTCATGGTTTGGTGGGGTGATAGCTATGAAGGAGTGACTGAGACATATTTTTGTGGAAAAGGGACCACAACATCGGTACAAGTGTATCATGTCAATACCATTCTTGAGAAGGTAGTTAAGCCCTGAATTGCACTCTGTTCTTTAACCAAGTATGGTTTATCCAGCAGGACACGGCGCCGGGTACAAGCAGTCTTGGTTGGAAGCGAACGTCTTGGACTTCATCAGAGTTGGAAGACTGGCCTTCGTCTAGTCGATCTTAATCAGCTTTATTATAATTCATGGTCAGTTTTAGAGAATACAGCCTACACTAAACGCCATAATAATTTGGAGTCTCCAAAACAATCCATACGCATGGCAGTGAAGAATTTCATTATGGAAAGAGTGCGTGCTTCTAATGATAACTGGCCTCAACGTTTAAAGGACTGTGTTACAGCCAATAGAGCCATTTTGGAATAAGCTTTTTACATTCTTAATTGTTTTATATTTGTGTATTAAACTAACACACTGTAAAAGTAATGAATGTTATTTGCAACTCCAATTTTTTTTTCTTTCTTACAATATTTATGGCAGGATTTCTTACAATATTTATCTCCAGACGTGCTGGCACATTTCGGCTGCAATGCAGCATGGTACTACTTGCTACAACGACAGTGCAAGGCGACAGGGTCTGAATGTCGAATGTAAACAAACAAAAAGGCGGTCGGTAGGGGTACACACACACTTTTTAAGTATATACATTATTTGTACTGCAAGTGTACTTCTTGCCGAATTAAAAAAAAAATCTAGATTTCCGAAAATCACCCTGTAGGCTTCGTTTTCCCCTCCTCTTCGCCAGACACTAGTCCACCCGTGGACATATACCACCCAAGGTTTAGTTTTCCGATCGCCAAAGTAGACGCAGAAACGGCTTCGTTTCGCTTGCGTTGACTTAGGAGTATGTTTTTTCTGTGCTTCAAGAGATCACAGGCCTCAGTAGTCCACATTAATTTCAGCATGGTCCATTCACGCGCTACCGAAGATTGCAGATTACTGGAATACAAATATCTATTTCTGGGACCACATAATTCCCGGACTGTTATATAAAAGGTAACCACAGTTAATTAACTGAGTGGTTTCCTTTTTAAATGTTGTGCGACACTGTCGTGCATTTTTCCTTGGTAATAACCTCTGAAAGTTAATCTAACTATTGTCGTTATTGTTGTGCATGTGTTGTTATCTGTACGTATATATTATTATTATTTTGTTTGTCAATTTAATTAATGTTTGAAAAAAAAATGTATAAAAATGTACCTCACATTCTTAAATAAAAAAATTCTATTCTATTTACATACATACAGACAGACAGAAATGGTGGGGGCTTTTCCTTTTAAGACAGGTAACCCTAAAACAATATAATAAAGTGACATAATGTTAATTTTAATACATTCGAAATTCAAAAACTTTCTAGTGATTAAAAACAAAGAAAGCAGTTAAAAAATATTCATGACGGAAAATAATAACGAATGGTGCGAGTGACGTCAGATCCGTAATGCTTTATACCTGAGACAATCAGAAAAAAAACTAAAGGATTTGAAATTAGAATTAATTGTGCCATAGACGATATTCATATACTTTTTATTGTACTTATAATTTTTTCAGGCAAACGTGTTAATGCAGACTCGAGAAAGCAATGTTTTTTGTAGACATACAGATAACACACACACAATTATAAAGTTATTATATGGAAATCAAGTTAATGCCAGACACAAAGACAATTATTTTACATATTTGTCTTAGATATGTATTATTTGAGCTGAATTCCAAGATACTTATAGAGTAGGTACTTATGTTGTTATTAAATAAAAATAAAATTTTGTGGGCTAAAGACTAAGGATGGGCAGTGTATTAAGACTAAGAAAGGCTTAGTACGCTGCCCATCTAAATGATCTTCTGACTTCCGTAAGTTACTACATAATGAACTAATTAGCTACATATCCAGAGGAATACAAAATGTTCTAGGACGTGGATTTTTATTGTAAAAGGGTGCAACCTTCGGAGCCTTTTTAAGACTACCGAAGCCCATTAATATCCGCACAGTACTAAGACGCTGCGTTACCCTCCTTTTCTCCTCCCCTTTAATGGGCCACCGGCTACTCACAAATCGTACAAAAAGCGACAACGAAGACGTCATTTTACGGTTGCATCACATGAGCGACAGGTACCTCTCCGGTAGAGCCAGCACTCTTTCGCTGCAATGCTGCATGGCAACCTCTTAATAAAATTGCTATGCATAAAATGAACTAATGTGTTTCGGTTCCACCACAACTTACCACTTGATTCCATATAATTATATATGAGTTGTCGGTTAATTGCATTCTTTTTATCACAGGCAGTTATTCATATCAATTATAGATTTGTTTAATTTTACATAGGACACAATTATATTTGTTAATAATTGTATTATAGTAAGAGCGCCATCTACCGCAGCGCTCGCTAACTTCGGCAACTGACAGTGGATTAGTGTTACTAACGGATTCAGACGTTTTTAGTGCTGCCAAGAGATGGCATCAGATCACTTATTAAACTAAAAAAATAATGTAATTGCTACAATGTAGCCGAAACACGACAGCGCACCCGGGAAGGTACATCTGCGTGTAGGATACACTACGTCAAGTCAATGCTGAGATGTTGCGTTCATACGGTTTATGTGTTTATATTTTATCGATTTAAGTCCCGTATATAAGAGGCGCACCTTTTACTTTAGAATTATGCTCATTCGATTATCAGTTAACAAAATCGCGGCGCCTTATCTGTGTTTCTCGTACGAGTATATCTGCATTGTGGAGAGATCCACCAAGTGGATTAGGATCTGCGGTTCCGGTAATCCGGACGAGGATCACACATGTACGCTGCCCACATACCTATACACACAATGTAACCTATTGGCCTTACCCAACCCTTCTCCCTCTCAAGCCCCGCAATGGCCTCCGCACGTACAAGTTCGTATCTAAGTAAGACCCGCCACTGCCGAGGGCATAGTTGTCCCCCCGCGAACAGTCCCGGGTCATGAGCCTCGCCTTAATGCCCGTATTCCCTTTTGAGGCCTTGAGCCCGTGAAGAAGACCCACTATTACTGTGGAGAGACAAATTACCTATACCTGGAGAAATCATTGACATCAACTGTACCGCCAGACGTTGTTCTGTCATAAATTGAGTTTGCTGTCATGGTAACTTGTAGTGTTTACGACGCCGAAATTAAAAATTAGTCTTTGTATTTTTGCAAATAAATTATTTATTGCCACATTTTGTAAAATACCCGTACGAAGCCGGAACGGACTGCTAGTAACTAATGAATTATTATGTAGATATAATCGTCGCGACATGAACAAAGATTTTATTTGTATAGGAAGCATGTACATGGTAACTTTTCTGCATTGCACCTGGTGATGACTTGCTATCATCATTAAATGAATACGCACCTCATCAGAATCATTAAAATAATGCATCGAACATTTCTTTAATAAACGCTCAATGGATTTCAAAGCCTACAAAGTGATATACCTCGTGCTCACATGATACCGAATTTTGTGCGGTTTGTGCGTGGACTAATATTACACAAGCAGAGTATTTTAATGACCACAGACGATCCAAGACAAGGGGCCACCGGACATTTCCAACCGGCCCGAAACTCGATATTATAGCTATCACTGCCAAGGCATCATGTGTGCGAGCTACGACTCTAGTTCCGACCCAGTTCTGTCTGTACAGTAAATATTTCAAGTCGCAGGCAACATTACATCCTGACCGGCAACTTAAAATCGAATCCACTGCAGTCTGATATAATCCCCGTCTCCTTGTAGCTGCAATGCGCCAAACTAGTTACCATTTTGTACCAACATGAAAAACTTAATCCGCCCACTCACGTTATATTGCAAAAAACGCGCCAATAACGAAGACTGACTAAATTCGTTATGATTTAGAATATTTATGTGGTCATATCGTAATTAATTATCGAGTCCATGGCAAATTTATCACCGCGCCACCCTGCCTTTATTTATAGAATTTATATCTATACATATATTTCCTTTTATTTTTTAATATGAATGCAAGCGATAAATCTGAGCCTTTTTTACGACCATGAAAATCCGCATAATTTCTGTGCCAATGCCCTCCCTTCTTATTCCCCCAGTGGCCCACAGGATACTCACAAAACCGCACGGAGCGCAACACCGTAGCTCTCACTATACGCCGATATGAGACCGAGAGGTACCACCTAATTCCGCAAACCAACAGGGCACTATATCTTACTGATATTATTACACTGACATATATGTCGAAGCCGGATTGTCTAAATCGCCGTATTTTATTACGGCTAGCCATTTTCAAAATTGGTTTCGTTCCGTCGCGGGTCAACGAACAGCCCCATTAAATACGGCTGAGTGAAATTCCGCCAGAAAGTGTTCAGCGTTACACATTATTCGAAAAGGTTAGCATTATTGGATTAAAGTGGATCATTTTGCACCTCCTTGAGACATTTTAGTACCTAATTTCGACACTCGCGGCACTGCTTGTCATTACAATAACAATGGCGTCGATTATCGAATATAGAGAAATAAAAAACTATGCCTAGATAGGTTCGAAGTACGCTCCCGCCTAAGCCTTCGTGGTTAGGTAATTTTTATTTGCACTTAAAATCCTCGGGCTAATTTATAATATACTTGCATTGATGATCTGCCTAGAATCAAGATGTTTAATCGGGACAGCCATATTAAAGAACGTCTCGCAATGACAACCCGGCTAATAGTATTCCCACCACAAATTAAAACTGCTCTATTTTTTAAAATGGCTAGCCGTAATGTAATACGGCGACTTATAAAATACGACTACGACATATACATAAAAAAGAAGAATATGTCGGGACAAACAGTTGAATAATAAAGTACCAGTATATTCCTTTTTTTCCTACATTGAAATATGAATTCAGCCTATAGCCGTCCACTGTTGGTACGTTCAATAGAGACCCATTGAGGGGGGGGGGAGGAAGGGAGGGCAACGCATCATCATAGTAATCACGCCGTCAACTTCAGACTGCTATTGGAAATTGAAAAGCCAATCAACACTGTTCCGTCCAGAGGCTCGAACCCAGGACCTCGCTGCTGTTGTTGGTCATGCTTACCACTAGACGACATGGCAGGGATAAAGGAAAGGATAGTACACTATAGCAGGATTGTCCAAGCCAAGACGAAGGCTTAGATTCCGGTACAAGGCGGTGTGATGGACACCAAATAGCTTATATTCACGCTAGAGTTACGTACGTACGTACGCAACGTTTAGCGAACATGTCCGCTCCTCGAGGCGTTCACCCCGCAGCCTTGAGCCATTACTGGTCAGCCAAGCTGAAACTGATGTGATAAAACACAAACGCGACAGCCCTGCACCGATAGGGCTGTCACATCACGCCTTAATATATTTTTTTCATATCTATGGCTTTTGGAAAGAGATGGTACGAGTATATTTGCTGCATTGCACATGAATTTGACGGGAACGATCGGGGAGTTTCCTCTCGCTCACCCGATACGGCCTTAAAAGTAATGGCTATGATTATTACATTTTGTGCGGTTTGTTCATGGCCAGTGGCCCATGTGGGAGAAGGGCCAAAGGAGAGCAACTAGAGATGCTTCTGTCTACTCATTAACACTGCGGACGTTGTTGGACGTCGGTAATCACCGGATGCTAAAAATCCATGGTAGTCACCGAATGCTTCATCAGGTGAGGTACCTAATAGGGTCATTATCACTAGATATAGAACTTTTACTAATATTACAAAGCAAAAGTTTGTTTGAATGTCTGTCACTCTTTTAGGCAAAAAGTAAACGGATTCGGATAAAATCTGTCGTAGATAAGAAGTTATAACTGGTTAGATAAGAAATTATCATATAGATAAGATTATGGAAGGACAGGAAATGAAGGAAAGATTTCTCTTCACAAAAGCCTTTATATATAATTTACAAGGATGTAACGAAATCAGCATAGCCACTCTTATAAGCCATACAAGACACCATGTAATGACTATACGTATCGATCTATGATTAGCAATGAAATAAATAAGACCGAAATTTCTCCCGCTTTCGCTCGGAGAGTCTTCTACTTGTCTTGTTGTCCGTTCTAGCCAACCCTAGAAATGAGGTAATGGTTCAAGATAAGTCGTTGCGTTCGTGGCCACATACACTAGTGTACTGCTCCTGGCGGTTAATAACAACTTCGCGCATTCCCTTTAACTACTTTGCTTTCCGTCCACTACACGTGATATTAACCACGCCACGCGGCTTCGGCCGCGTTACAAAACACTTAAAAAAAACTTTACTCATTCAATTCAAACGTTCCAAAGAGATACACAAATAGATAAAACATTTAAAATATAATAGATGTGACAGCCCTGAATATTCGTTATCTATGAAACTCTTTACCTATAAAAAGTCCCCGGAATCGAGTGCCTTGACAACAAAAGCTCTTTTATTTTTTGTTCGATAATTTTTTTAGTCGCTTCAAGCGTTCGAGCAGATTTATATACTAGACGAAGCACCAAGTACCCAGTTCATTTATTTCGAATCATAGAGCAAATATATTTGCTTTTACTATATTGTTACAAATAGCAAATATATTTGCTCTGTCGTTAATACAGACAGAACAATCAAGTCAAACCGAGATACGCTGTCCGCAGTCCTCTTCAAAGAAAGCGTTTTGTATTTCATATCGTTTGTTGTTAAATAACTTTCGGGATGCATCCTTCCCATCTGCGGGGAAGGAGGGGGGTGTTTATCCCCCTATCGACCACAACTTAATCTAGACCGACGCCCGGCGAGTCTTACAGTAACCGATGAAGTTGTACAGGACACTTCCGTCCACAAAGAGCAGTAAAAAAGGTTCGTTTGTAAGTGTATATCTTTACCATCTCATCATGCCCCTCAAGCTTACCAGGTCTATGCATTGCTTTACAATAATGATTTGTATCGATTTCTCATCATTTATGCTCGCATGCATTACACATCAATATTCCTTTGTTTGTCTATTTGTCCTTTTCGGTCTCTAAAATGGTAGGACATAGATATCTTTAGCAACTTTATTCAGAATGCTGTTGCCATTCTAACAACACCATAACACATATTCACGCCAATGCCACTTTGGAGGAGGTAGTGCCATGCTGCATAGGAGGTAGGGTCATGCATAGCGCATGACACTACCTCATATGCAGCATAAAGTGAAAGCTTCGTTGTCGCGTTTCGTGCGGTTTGTGAGTAGCCGGTGGCCCATTGGGGGGGATGATAGTAGGGCAACGCATCTGCGCAACAATCATGCGACTGGTCGTGGACGATGATAGTCACCAAAAGTCTGTGTTGTCTCGTTTGCCCCCTTATGCTATAAAATAAAGGTCTATAATTGGGTATGCAAAGAACTCCTTGCTCCTCCACGTCCATAAATCTCTTCACACAAACAAGCCGGTCGCGCAGACCACAAACAAGCCGGTCGCGCAGACCACAAACAAGCCGGTCGCGCAGACCACAAACAAGCCGGTCGCGCAGACCACAAACAAGCCGGTCGCGCAGACTCTTAACACCTACGGACGGTACGCGATTAATCTGATCAGGGCGTGCCAGTATTGGCCGCTGGGCCAAGGGCTGGTGGAGTGGTAGAAGAAATGTGGAAGGAAGTAGGTATACTTCCTTCCACATTTCTTCTACCACTCCTTCTACATGCCCACACCAACGGAGCATGCATTTTCTCATTTCTACACCGACACTTTCTTTCATGCCTAACCTCTCTCTCACTTCACACTCAAGACATAGCTCATTAAAGACAAATGAACACACAAACAATGATTTATATGTATACTGGTTAACGAAAACACTATCTAAGATTGAATTCTCCTGTCACTTTTTTGGATTAGGTAAATTGTTCGTGTTGTGCAACTCACTGCTGAATAATTTGTTTGGTATATCTGACGTCACGACAACCTAAAACCTGTTTAATGTTACCCTTTGGGTGTATTTTGTGCCTATATTCGACATCACAATGTGAATAACCTCTGGGAAGGGACTTTTAGACATTCAATACCTGCGCGGGTGAAAGGGCCTCCCCGTTTCACCCTCGTAGGGAATGAATTTATAATGTAGAATGTAATCATGTTACGCGGGTGAAACCACGGGCTGGCATATGTCATGCGGGTTATAATACAACACCCCACCATGGTTCAAGCCTTGTCGTGGCGGTGGGGCTTAGTAGCCTGGGGTGAGCCCGGGCGAAGCCAATTGAACCGAGGAATCTTTGCACCCCTCTTATAAGAAGAGAGGGCTTAAAGATCTGGAGGAGGAATCGCTCTCGGTACTGGCAACTAATAGGGGTCTTATAAGTAGAGGGGACCTAAGAGCAACAGGAGGTGGCACTTTTGCGCACGGGAGCAAGGGGCGAGGATGGGAACCTCACCCCATTGCACTGTCCCAAAGTCGGTGGTGTTGTCTTGTAGTGCTGGGCAACCCCATCTGTGGAGGTGGAGTTGATCCCGTTGGGGACTGACTAGCCGTCGAAGTGCCCTGATTATTGTTGTTTCGGGGCACCTCACCAAGGGCGGCACTGATGACACTCGCGGTGGTTTTTATGGGTATTCGGCACTATCATGTGCCGCGAGTCCTACACACTGGACCCCACCCAGGGCCGGTGAAGGCGCGTACATGCTTTTCCCCGCGTCTCCAAAAAAGACAAAGGATTACAATAGAACAGACATTAACTGAAAAGCATGCTCTACACTACGTCCTCCTGTGCAACGGAATTGGGCCGGCACGACCGGGGAGGTGCCTCTCGCTCCGGTGATACCGGCGTAAAGTGACATCTTCAGTGTCACGTTTCGTGCAGCCTGTGAGTAACCGGTGGCCCATTTGGTTTACCCAAATCGGCAGAGCAACGCATCGGCATAGTAATTACGTGGATGTTCATGGGCGTCGGTACTCGTAAAAAGGCTCCGATTGCTCGTTTGCTCCTATTCTATAAAAAAAAGCTATAACCTTACACAAGCTTACGGTTCACTTTAATAATTTCACAAGGGAAAAAGGAGTAATAAAAAAAGGAGTAATAAAAAAGGAGTAATAAAAAAAGGAGTAATCAAAATTATTGGTGACTTTTTATGATCAAAAACAGCAACACAGCCAGATGTGCCGTGCATCCGTGTTGCCCTCACGCATCCCTAGCCACCTATGTACGGGACTCTCGCAGAGGTCGGACAGATGTTTATCACGAGTAGACGGGTTGAGTTGATTCAGATCCTCACATAAACTGATGGATTGTTGTAACGCGATGATGATGTCTTTTGAGAATATCAGAAGTGTCTACAGAAGTCCGCCGCGTCATCCAAATTGCGTCACGAATGTATCTCGATCAATCACCCCTCGGGCATTACGTACGACAAATGGTTAAATGTATGAAGCGTGCTTAGACTTATCTCAGACTTTACTCAATGAAACCAGCCCGGTTTAATGCATCGCTCAACCTATCAGGAATTTAAATGGAAATTAAACTATGAATTCCATTTCCACAGATTCAGCAGAAGTACTAAATGTGGTAGTACTTGATACTTTATGTTATCTTAAGTAACCGTTAGAAATAATCTCAAATCTTAGCTAAACTTGAGCATTTGCAAAATTGCTTTAGATAGGGCTTGGTCTCAAATTCGGCCGAACATAAATTTGTACTGAGCTTATCAACACTTCGATATACTTTCACATTTGACACTTCTCTTTAAATATTACAATATTTACAATATTTTAAGATGTACATTACAAGATTAAAAATACTATTATTATAGATAATTTTTGTTAATGTAGAGAATTTCACTGAAAAAAAAAATTTAATTCAACATAGCTGAGTAATGTAGTCAAGATAAAAAAAACACAACACTGGATTTGACAGGAGTCATCTCGATGACACCGACCATAAAGTAGCAAACTGTAAAATTAATCTTACTCATACAACTTAGGAGAGAAATTTTGCTGGCCAATAATTTAATCTAAGGTTTTGCTACGTCGCGTCGTCAACATTGTGGTTCTTCGAATTAAGATAAACTCAGCATGAGCTTAGACAAGCCTAGAATAAATAACTATTGAATACAGAATAGAAGTAATAACTATTGAACACAGCATTTGTCTCAGCTCGAATGTATAATCAAATAAATTTCCAAGCACACTTTATTGATTTAATCCTTAGAATATTGGAGACAAAGCAGTAAAGCAGTTGCTTTAGCTTTCATTATAAGCCCCTATCAATCCACTGCTGCACATAGGCAGGCCTTTTTTTTTGTTGACGCGGGGAAACGCATTTACGCGCCTTCACTGGCCCTGGGTGGGGTCCAGTGGTGTGTGGGGCTCGCGGCACATTATATAGTGCCGAATACCTATAATAACATATGAGGTGCAACAAATCATCAGGGCACCTCGACGGCAAGTCAGCCCCCGAAGAGACCGACGCCACCTCCACAGATGGGGTTGTCCCGCACCACAGGACAACCCCACCGACTTTGGGACAGTGGGGTTGTCCTGTGGTGCGGGGTGAGGTTCCCATCCTCGCCCCTTGCCCCGTGCGCAAATGCGCCGCCACTTCTTGCTCTTTTGTCCCCTCTTCTTATAGGAGGGGTACTAAGAGCCGCCACCTCCTCGGTTCAACTGGCTTCGCCCAAGGTGTCTCGGATAACCCCAGGCTACTGAGCCCCACCGCCACGACAAGGCTTGAACCATGATGGGGGCACATAGGCAGGCCTCTCTCAATGAACGCCAAGACGACCGATCTCCTGCTGCTCGCATCCATCCTGGGCCAGCCACTGCACGGAGATTGTCTTCCCACCTGGTGAACGGTGAAGTGGCAATGGGCTGGTCACACTGACGGGCCACTAAGGTTCATGAGTGGAGGCCGCGTTTAGGAAAACGTGGTGTTGGTCGACCGTTCTCCAGGTGCTTTAGCTTATGTCAGTCTAAATGTCAGTGTCGCGAGTTTTTAACCCAACTTGTGACCCACTTCATCTATCACCTGGAACTGTTAAAAGCCCCAAGACACGGTTACTATTCGATTTTAGTCATAAGAACTAAGTGTCTTTGTAAGTTATTTCTTAATGTAAAAAAAATGTAATGTAATAAATTAAAGTAATGTTTCAGTCTGAAATTCTGTACAGTTTTTTGAAAAGACAATAAATATCCGCGTAACAAAAGGTCAGTTTTTATCCAGACTATACCTACCGTTGAGCCCTTCTGACTCATAAGCCTTACGAAACGCGCCGATGTAGCCATCTCAGGTTAAATGTAACGATTGGGTCGATGCTATTCGGCTGCAATTCAGCTATTGGATATAACTACTTTTCACTTTCACACTACCTTTTTAGAGTATTATAATAATAATAAACGGCACTAAACAGTTGTAAATCTTCAAGTACCGAGCAATCTAAATGATTTGTACATCAGGACATATTGTAAACTTAATCCTCACGTTAAATCACTACTTGAAAGCACCTGAAACGCCGGGCTTCTTAACTATATAAACCGTAATTTTGTGACGAGTGATTTAAACTTAAACATCATCACCACTAATGATTTCAAGTTAATATGGACATATTAGACAAGTAGTTAAGACCAGATTTTTATATCCTCACTGCAAGCTTGACGCACTGCGCACTTTAAATGCTTAAAATAAGTTTATGCTTCTAGGTGTGATCGGTTTCAAAATTCCACTACTTCTGAGAATGTCGCCAATCATCTTTTAGACTGGAAAGAAGAGTTGTTATTCTATTGCTCCAAAGCAGGAAATGTCATATAAAAATGGTTAATTCTATATATGCAATAATGAAAAAATCGTTTCCATATTCACATACACATCATTTTAGTGTCAATGGTTTTAGTGAACTGCAGTCTTACAGTAAGAACTGAGTCGGCTGACACATGATTACGATCCATTATGGCTCAATAAGTCCTATAATAAATCATTTCTCATATACACCGAAAAATTATAAAATAAAAATGTTGACAATAATACTATTCTCAGGTATTTAGTTCCTATTATACACTAATTAATTATAACGACAAAATCTCAATTATTCTAAATGGGTATGTTAACAAATTAGTGCCAAATTTGAGTAGTTAAAAATATGTTAGTCAATAAAACTTTCCAACAACACGCAAGGTTACGAATTATTGATTTTATAATAAACGTTAAATAAATATAAAGCAATTTCGTCGATTGAACCGTTTGTACAAAACGTCTATTGTCTCTGACATAAATGTCAATTTTCGCGCCGAAACATCAAATGTCAATCCGCCATATGTAAAATGTTATTGGCTTATTTGCTGGGGTTGTTTATTGAGTGCAGCTAAGATATACGTTTATCTCTTTCTTTCGCCATTACATAATACGGAAATGGGTGAGTATCATGTTGTGAGGCGAGTTCCGCATGCGGGTACGTTCGGGGGTGGATATTGATTTTTCACCGAGTTTGCGGCAGTCGCCCGACAAGCCGGTGCCGAGCGCGAAAAACAGCTGTATCGCGCTTCGCGACAGGAATAAATAAAATTCCTTTTTTAAAATATACTTACATATATAATTCAAAAATCGAATCGATCTTTTTTATTGAGTGCCAATTGTGCTGGAAAAGGAATTTCGTAAGTAACCTTTTTTATTAATTGCACGTTTAATTCCGTTTCTTGCCATGTGATTAATCGTTTGTCCTTATATTTAATTACAACAATTACAATGCTAGAATCAAAGGTATTTTATTCGCATTACTTTAAGCTAGTGGTGTGGTTTTATGGCTTTTCAAATCAGCTGATTGTCAATCAAAATACGAGGGATGCGCAAAGAGTAATTGAAGAGATATAAAATATATCTTACCAGTTTGTCGAGTGGTATACTCATTCTCACAGGTTTACTGCGTACTATATGATGCACATTCATTTTGAAATTATTCTTTTGTATAAAAATTCACAAACACAACGCCCATTGCAAGTTTCATTAGAGTGGAATTAAATGAAGCGTGAATGTATGGAGCAATGAACATCAGACGGATCACTCGAAGACTAAACCCGAGATGGCTTGCAGGATGTGACGTCACCAATCGTTCACACCATGCCATGGCGGTGGTGACGTCACTCGTCCTCCAGTCCCTTATTGTCCTGAATTCATTAATATCAAAAGCAATTACTTTGGAATCCAGTGGGTTGTGAGGATATGGTATATAACGACGGATGACCTTGTGTCCCACCCCCAGTGCAGATTGTCTGGGAAAATTAATAAATACACATATTTCTTATTGTATTGTTATTTCGTTCAGTTGTGGTCTTGTTCTTGTCAACGATGAGTTAAGCAATGTTGAGTTAGTCTAAAGTGAGATGGGGGACCAATTTTTGTTTTGAACGTAAGTGAGAGCTTCACTAAGACGCTTTTTCTGAGATCTTACAATATCCAGCTAATAGTAGAAAGCTTCAGTTGTAGACCTGATAGTTTTTTTTATAGTTGGCGGCTAACTATCATTCAGAGCCTTTAGATGGCTACCGACGCCTGTAAACATCTTCATAATTGCAACGTGGACGTGTTGCTCTCCTCCCATGAGGCACAGAAAACTCAAACAGCACGAATCGCTTCAGCATAGCTGTCAGGTCGCGGCGGTATCGTGTGGGAGGCATTATAGCTCCCAGACTGTACCGGTCCATTTCAACTGCAATGCTGCATACTATCTGTTAAAATAAATTAAATCCTAAAATTTAATCTAATTTCATGAATACACAGTATTTTCTTAGTATTTAGCTAAAGGCACTGTAATTTGCAAATATTCCTCAAATTTTCTTAAATTATAATACATACTGTTAAAAAACTCGAGATGGTCGAATCGTTCTCGCCAAATATCTTTGCCCGCCAAGATGGCCGATCATCATTATAGGGGGACAAACGAGAAACTGAATACTTTTACGACTACCGACGCCCATGACCATCAGCATAATTATTATGCCGATGCGTTACCCTCTTTCCGCATCCCCCGTATATTGTATTAACTCTCTAGAAAAGCGATATATATGCTATCGTTAAGAACAAAATGCATGACCTTATGTCTTACAATTTGATTCTTGTATACCTCAGTCATAATCCTCTCCAGGAGCCATTCATTCCCGTCGGCGCCGAAGCCATTTTAGTCACCGCGCGCGAGCTTCCCTTGATATTAGAGTCGGGAGAAGAGTTACCTCTCGGTCCCTATGGCCATAATGATAATAGTTATATTTGCTGTTACAAACACTCCTCATATGGGGAAGCATATCTACCATCTGCGGGAGAGAGGGGGGTCGGTCCCTCTGTCGAACACTCGTAGCATAAAGCTTCTTTTCGCTTCCAGGGCATAAGTTCAAGACCGGTAAAAATGTTCACGACGGCAGAGTCGAGCGATGAGGGACCCCGCGGTCTCTCCGGTCATGATAAAAGTTGAATTAGCTAATATAAACATTCGCAGACAAATTAATTAAATTCTATTAAAATTCCCCGACGTGGCCTCCAGGCCACAGGCCAATTTTAATAGAATAGAAGAACCATTATAGGCTTAGATAGTCTTTTAAATACATTTTTTTAATGATGGTCTCTCTATATTCACAATCAAGAACAATCTTAAAATAATACAAGGAACAATCAATGGAATCTATCCAGTTTTTGATAATGGATAGTAAAAAGTGGAGGGAAAGAGGTCTTATCTGGGTAGTCGACCGAGACTCCCTTTTTTTTTGTTGACGCGGGGAAACGCTTTTACGCGCCTTCGTCGGCCCTGGGTGGGTCCAGTGGTGTGTGGGACTCGCGGCACATGATAGTACCGAATACCTACAAAAACCACCGCGAGTGCCATCAGTGCCGCCCTTGGTGAGGTATCCCGGAACAAGAATCATCAGGGCACCTCAGCGGCTAGTGAGCCCTCTAAGGGACCAACCAACTCCACCTCCACAGATAGGGTTGCCCAGCACTATAGGGCAACCCCACCGACTTTGGAACAGTACAATGGGGTGAGATTCCCATCCTCGCCCCTTGCCCCGTGCGCAAAAGCGCCACGTCCTGTTGCTCCTAGGTCCCCTCTTCTTATAAAAGGAGTACCGAAAGTAATCCTCGTACTGATCTTTAAGCCCCCTCTTCTTTTAAGAGGGGTGGAAGATCACCCTCGGTTCAATTGGCTTCACCTGGGCCCACCCCAGGCTAATAAGCCCACCGCCACGACAAGGCTTGAACCATGTTGGCGACCGAGACCCCTTCTACAACCTGGAGGAATCCTTTCTGTGTCTTATTATTAATCAATCCTTTGAGCATGAGACTAATTGTTCCTTAACATCAATAATGGAGGATTATGGTGACATCATATCTTTACATTAAATCTCAATTTAATTAAAAAAAGAGTAGAACTCACCAATAAGACCCCGTCCCATGCTCTTGGTTTCCTCAGCCAACTAAAATCAGGCAAGATATATCCTCTGTTACAATAAAATATAATTTAACACCTAATTTTCACACGTCGCATATACTTTTCAAACTAACACAGTAATGGTCTATCAAATTAATAGCCATACAGATCATGTAAAGAACCATATCAAAATGCAATTAGTGAATTAAGAAATTTTAACATTAACAAAGATTTTTCGAAACATAAGATATGGAACATGGCGTCGGCAAGGAATCATGAACCCACCCTTTTATATGAAATATAAATAATTGTTCGTGGCATATTTGTCACGAATATATAGGTTCCCGGCGGAATAGAAAAAATAATCATCTTTTGGGGATGGCATATAGCGTCAGCCATCCCAGATCATTCCGTCCTCCACAACGCCAAAAGGAAAAGGACTGACTGACATTTCTTCGACACAGAGCACAACTTTAGTCTGACAGTCAAAGATGACAGATATACTTTTTATAAAATGTTTAAGTAGAAAGAACATAATTGCTACAGAGGTACGTCTCGCTCACACGACACCAGCGTAAAGTGACATCTTCGGTTTCGTGCGGTTTGTGAGTAGCCTGTTGCTCATTGGGGGTGAAAAGGAAAGCAGGGCGAAGTCGTGGGTAGTCGTCTGACGCTTCTGATTTCTTGTTTGTCCCCCTCCCATACTAGAAAAAGAAATAAACGGATTTTAATGTAGTTTTTAACAATGGACAGAGCGATCCCCGAGGAAGGCTTTAATGTAGAGTTTGTTAAAGTACCAATGCGGCCCGTGTCAGTCTCGGGCAAAGCCTGGGCGGGTGGCTACTATTTGTTTATTCAATGGTACGGGGGGTACAGGTATGAGTGCAGATAGATAGGCAGACGCCATAGGACTTGCACACAATAAGGACTGAGTTCATTTTGGCGATACACACACTCGGCACTCTGTAGTATTTTTATGAAAAGCTTTACTACTAGAATTTGTGAAATAGAGATAGCAATAATTTGGTGTCCCTATCTGACTTACCAATTCTCTCCTATTGCCACAAAGGAGACGATCTACTTCAGGTATGGTGTAACTTATTCGCTGCTGTTTTTAGTGTTTTATTTTCTCTGGGGAAACCTTGCCTCGGGGAGACCCTAGGGGCATGTGAGAGTCCAAAGAGGAAAAGTGGCTCCCCATAGCCCCTAAACGTAGTGATGGCTACAGGAAAGAGGTGGTATACCGAGATTCCACCAGTGTATGCCCTTGGGGTTACGTCTGGGGTGAGTTACTCTCCATACATCTACGTGGATTTGTACTGGAACACCAATCAACGCAGCTCACTTCAATTCAATTCAACGCAGGGCACGATGGCTGCCCTAAGTCATTTCCTTGCGACCCCTCCTAATAAATAAACTAAATCCTCTCCTAATAAATAACTAGATAAACTAAATTAGACTTAGTTTTTATAAGTTAAAAATCGATCACTCTTTTAAAATCGATTAAAATGTGTACATATCATATATGTACAATGCGATGCGATGGCATTACAATTCGTTTGCTCGCCAAGGAGCGTTAACTATATTTTTCCTCCGATTTATTTTATACGAATATCTTTAGATAGGGTATCTAGAATTAGCATGTCACAGTAAAAACGAGTGTGAATTGTAGATGGTGGGATATGATAAATGAAATGAGCATGCACACAATATCTCCTGGGATTTTTTATTTTAATTCGACAGCCTTCAAACAATTTTTTGTTTTTTTTACATATATCCTGGGATTTTTCTTTTTATTTTATTTTGTCAGCCTTCAAAGCTTTTTTATTTGCACACATCTTGTCACTGAAATAAAAAATGTTCTCTTGGATGGTAAAGCGCCATCTTGGACGTAAAGACCGAACTAAACACTAACACTGCTATCAAAATAAGACTAAATTTATCGTATTTGCAACCTTTTTTTATCGAACTAGACTCATGTCTGAAAACTATACATCATATATGTATACTTATTAGTAAATTAAACTGATTTCGGAATCGTAGTTATTAACAACGAAAAATTGTGAAATAAATTAATAATAGTTAAAGTGCCAATATTTGAAGGAAATACCTGACCCTTCCTCATGCACGACCCCCAAAAATATAATTATTGCACAATTTCCCAGTGGATGCATGGAATGGAGTAGTTTGTATCCGATTAAGACGAAAAAAGAACAATATCCAATCACGAATTAGTCATAACATAGGGGGACAAAACCGCACGAAACGCGATAGCCATCACTTGGCATCAAACAATAATGTTATCTACAAGGTTCGGTTCGGTACGTACGATTTCACCTGTTACCACTAATGTTATAACTATCTAGTTGACACCTAGATTTGAGCATCATTAAAAAAAAAAACATTTTTAATTATCACCCAAATTTGACACTTTAGCTGACGTCGCAAATTAATAAATTTATGCGTATAGAAATTACATAGTTTACTATAGTAATTTAAAAACAATTTTTAATATAATTAAAATAGTTTTAGTTCTCATTTATTTGTGTAAACTTTCTATATTATTCAAGTATAAGTATAATTTAGTTTTCTAATATGAAAATAATAAGAATTCGCATATTTACTTCATGCTGGCATGTTAAATGTCAGCCACAATTAACGTACAGTACGCAAGCGTGTTCTTTATTTAAATTATAAGCCTAGAGACTAGTCTATGACAAACCGTGGCGTAATTGAAATAGGTACTAACTTGACAGTTTCTTCTATATACGGAACCGTCGCAACCAAAATTCGTAACTCATCTGATAGGTATGTTCACAGTAGGCCAGTCATGACAATAATTGCGACCTGTGAAACAGGCTCTAAGTATTTAAAAGTTGTTTTAAATTAATTGGCGCCACCATAGATAAATAGTGTGTGGAGTTAACCTTTCTACTGTTACAATCCCGATAGATTTTGTGCCTCGATAGTAAAAATTTTGCTGTGCAGTTTATAGTTGTTTTATGCGAAATAATGTTTCTTGAGAGATGCACCCAATTCGTTATTTCCTGGCAGCCATTGTTGGGAAGCCAGCCAAACCATTTGAGTTCAGTTACTGCATAGTACATTGACTACGTGTTTTTGAAACGAAAACAGTTTAAAGCTGTCTGTGTCGAAACTCAGAAATTGAATTGTCAATTGACATTAAGTAAAAATAAACTTTAAACTGGTAAAAATTAAAAAAATAACAAAATTAAAAAAGCATTACGTGAATGTCTAATTGTCTAATCTATCTGAATTTTTCCAGTTTTACGGCAGTGTCATGTGAGCTTTACAAATTCGGTTGCAATGGAGCATTGCACTACTACCTCTTTCTAAGATAAATTGTTATACTAACGCTAACTTAAAAACGTTTTTGAAACAATAATTTGGTTTCGTGTTATTTGTAAAAGTCCTATTGTCTCCGATAGGTTCAATGAGATAATCTGAATGTACGTATTGTTATACTTGTTCAGAAACCACTACAAATTAAAAGTGCTGAGTACGTCGTAGCGAGCACGTTCAATCGTATTCATGAGGTCTCTGGTTAGAGTCCCGGGTCGGATCAATGTGTTATTGGGATTTTTCAATTTCTAATAACGGTCCGAAATCAGGAAGTTGGCGGTGTGACCCCTGTGGCTTGGAAAGCACTTTAAGCCCACGTTCCTGCTCCTGATTTCTCTCCGGTCGTGTGACTGTGGAAACAAAGGATGCACTTGTGCCTGTCCATACACTTGTGCACTATAATATGACCTGCGAAGTTGGCTCGTCTCTACAGAGATGGCTGCCGTGGCCTAAATTAGTGATGCTGATAAGTTTTTGATGCAAATAACAAGTTTATACCTGCAAATACACGTCTGAAAGTGGACTACTGCGTCGTAATCGGATAGACTCCATTGCGCTTACATAATGCGTTTAGTGTAATTATTACACTCGATTTAGTGTGGCGAGTGCACACTATGTGAAATATTTGCAGGAGTGCCATTGCTGCGTTGTAGGTGCATGGGGCCGGCACGAACGGGAACCGATAGGTTGGTCACACCACGATACCGCTCGTACCTACGTGTCTTATCTACGTCTACGTGAAAATTATAAGTATGTATAGCCCATATAACGAGGAAAGGATATTTACTATCAATTTCACACGGGTGAAACCGCGAGACGTCGCTAAAGGTGAATAAATGTTATCGTGAAATGAAAACATTTTATTTACGAATATGAAAGCAGCTGAGCACGTTGAACCGTTTCTTTGAGCTCACAGGGCGGGCGAGGTCGGGCGGTGACGGGCGAGGCGGGGGTGGACTTGGGCGGGCATGTGAGTGTTCGTGCTGAAATTACATAGCTTAAGTTGTGCAATGAAATATAACTTGAATGTTATAGAACATATTTTCTCAGTTTAGCATAAGTGTTATCTCCGTTAATTTAATTTTAAAATTCAGATTTTATCATTTACTAGCATCACCCTGTGGTTTCACCCACATAACTCTAGTCCTATTAGTCATAACGTAATGGTAAATCACCTATAGCTTTCCTCGATAACGGACTGTTGAAACATAAATTCGACTCGATTCGGGCCATTAGTTCCTGAGATTAGCGCGATCAAACAAACAAACTTCAGATTTTAACATTAAGGTCACCATAGACGGACTGCTTAGTAGAGATTAGTATCACGAAAGCAGTCGTGTTGCGGATACTTGACTGCAAACCGAACGCAATCAAAACGAGAATGGCCCAATAGGTGGCAGAAAAGGAGGTCAACGCATCTGCATAGTAATTATGTAGATGTTCACGGGCGTCGGTAGTCACAAAAAGGCTCTGATTGTTCGTTTGCCCCCCTATTCCGTAAAAAAAAACTAATTCGGCTACTGTGAACTCCAACGCTGTGCGGCTCAACTACTCGCAGTCCATATATGGCTAGTAGAGTTGAAATAAAATTTATTTTGAGCGCGGTAGCGGTATGAAAATCATATGTAGCAGTAATAGTGTCCAGCGTGTTCTTGCTCACTTCACATAACTCTTTTTTCTTTCTTTTTTTCGAAGCTGAAGTTATTGCTGTGGAAGCGAAGAGAGGCCCAATACAGCTTTCACATTACTCCGGAATCATGTTCGTTCTTATGACGTGAGCTCCACTCATGTGTCGAAGTTGACACACCACATGGCGCTGTAAACACACGATGTTCACACATGATGTCGCGTTTTGTGCGAATTGTGACCGGTGACCCATTGGAGGAGAAAGAGAACGGGGCAATGTATCTTCGTAACAATTATGCTAATGTTTAGGGGCGTCGGGAGTTATCGATTGGGTCTAACTGCTCGTCCTCTTAGAACATTTAAAATAAATCCGAAAGGAACTCGAAAATACTTTTCTGGTATGTGGTACGTCAGTATTATGTTATTTATTTTAATGTCCTTTCACAGCGGCATCGCATGCGCCAGGCCGCGAGGCAGTGAAGCTTGTCCCAGTAGCAGCGAGCCCGACGGCTGCCACCAGATGATCGGCTCCTTCTGGAACTTGTGCCGCGCGTGCCCTTCCATGCCTGTGGATAAGGTGAGCGCTGTTCTTAATTTAGCCCACGATGTTCTAGCCAATAATTTCTCCCGAGCCAAGACCCTAGCAGTCGCTGCTGTAGGTGCTGTAGGTGCTGTAGGGGTGCAGATACAAGACTGGCACTAGATACAAGACTGGCACTAGATACAAGACTGGCACTAGATACAAGACTGGCACTAGAAAAATCCGTGTGATCCAAGTCATAGGTAACATTTGCCAAGTTTACTGGACGATCTGACCTTGATGCCACTGTCATTCTGAGCTTGACAGGTGTGACATCTTGAAAGTGACAAAAAAAAAGGAAAATATAAAGGAATTAACCGTCAAAATGCGATACTGTAAAAACCGATATAATGTGTTCATGCTAAGTCAAATAGTAATAATATTGCACGTAAACACAATTCGGCCACGAGATGGCGTGGTATCCTAGTCGCACGATCCCTATGCGATCCGATTTTCAGTGATATTATGTAGCGAGATATGTTATATGTTTGAGACTTAATAATTGCTAGCAAGCCGCGTCAATTTACGTGAAATAATTTATGTTTACTTACCTTCTATGAATTTGTGAATTATTAGAAATCCTGTCATTATTTCTCAGTGCCGACCGACTGGCCGCATTCACTATTTTATCAGCAGAAGATTTAATAACCGGACAGGAGACTGCGTTTTCTTGCGCTTTAATATCTTTTATACACAACCTGTAAATATAAGCATAAAATGTGAATTAAGACTGACTGGCGCGACCGGGAAAATTAAGACATGAAGTGGTGGCTACAATCGCACGGTTTATAAGAGTTCAAGGTTTTGATGAAACTTGTAATATTATATAAATAAAACCGCTCAATTATAGGATTATTATCCTATCGATGTCCACGGAATATGCGTCATGGATGTCTACGGGATATGCAACATCGACGTTTACGGGATATGCATCGTGGATTTCTATGTGATACACAACGTTGATATCTACGGGATATACATAATAATTGTCTACGGAATTTACATCGTAGATGTCTACGGGATTTGCAAGTTGGACGCACATAAGACATGCATCGTGAATATATATGGGATATGTATCATGGAAATCCAAGGAATAAGCAGCGGAGATCTCTATGACACATGCATGCTGGATGCCTAGGGGACATGCACTGTGGATTTTTATGGGACACGTATCATGCAGATCTACGGTATATCGGTAATGTTTAAGTAACAGGTGATTGCAGTACAGTATAAAAACTGTGTATCAACTGCTCGTTTGCGTCATCTGTTGGGAAGGATAATATATTTTACCCTTATCATTAAAGTTGAATGAAGGAGTGTTAGCTGAACATAGTTGGTATCTACTTGTGAATCAGTTCATTGCTTACTCCCTAATGGTTCAAGTGTCCTTAATGACCAATACAAATCGCTGTATTGTGTGCCTTTTAAAGTAAACATATTTTATTGTCATTAATATGTGTACATCCAGATAAATGACAAGCTGGCGCATAGCATAACTTGGGTAAGCCGCACATGTTGAGACAGAGGTCGCGCGTTCGAATCCCGCCCAAGTCATGTGTGTTTATCTATGTATTATATCTATTTATATAATAAAATTCTTATGTAACATTTCTTAAATTTATAAAACATATTAAATATATGTCTAGCCGTTGACTAGTAACTTAAAAGCAAGTACACACTTAGTACGGGGCTTGGTGCGAGGCACTGACAAATAACGACAGAATTTGGGATAATTCACGAAGGCTTTCGTCAGGAGTTGTGATAATTCACGCCGCGTCCGAGCAACCATTAGGTCTTAAACATATGACATATATCGCTACATAATATCACTAAAACTGCAATCGAGTGGGGACCGTGCGTCATGAATATCACTACTTTTTAAAATTTTAATTAGAGACGTTCGCTTTTAAGTGAAAATATTTTTAATCAAAATAAAATTATAAAAAATAATTTTTGAACGTTATTAACCAAATCTATCACCGGTTCAACCCTAGCCCCTAATTGATTGTATCCTCATCAATGCCGATACAAGCGAGAAATCTGTAAGAAAAAGAGTGTAAGCCTTGGAATTGAGCCAGGTCTGAGCCGAGGATAGCATACTATATTTGTGTGACGCCCTCTATATTCTATGCATATCATAAAAAAATGTATGTACGTGATCGATTGTCTAAAAACAATTGGATGGATTTTTTTACGGTTTTTACAAAAATACAGTATAATTCTTGGGGAAGGTTTAAGTTTGTAAAATATTAAGTATAGTTTTATGTAAATTGACTGAAATAATACGAATACTGTTGAAGAAGTCCCGAGGTTGTAAAACAAGGGGTGAAAATTTTACTTATGTGCGCTAATACCAGCAGGTAATGTGCCAGAGAATTGTAGCACTATAAATTTATTACAAAAAAATCCGCGATAGCATACCTGTCCATCTTGTATTTTTCTTTATTTATATATTGAGCCATCTACAAAGAAAAGTCCGTGATAGTATATATATATCAGGTCTTCCAGGTGGGAAGACAACCTCTGTGCAGTAACTGGTCCGGGATGGATGCGAGTAGCAGATCGGTCGCCGTGGCGGTTATTGAAAGAGGCCTGCGTCCAGCAGGGGATCGATAGGGGCTGATAGTGATGATGATAGGAATGATCGATCTATCTTTTGAGCCATCTGCGGAAACCTTACAGTAACCAATTTTATGTTCGAAAATTAAAATATGACGTTACTTTCGAGTTCTTTCTGTTTCGTATTAATCCTTATCCAGACTAAGTCACGGCGTAAGCAAGTAAATAAATATGATCAAAAAATATTTATAATGACTATTATTACAGGCCGTATATTTGACTGGTTACACACATAAATTCTATTCTATTCAATTGTGTATATATGCCATTATTTTCATATTCCTTCAAGTTTGTAGCCATGTCACTTTCATTTTCAAATTGCATCTACTGTGTCTCCGCCAGTTGTCGATATTCCGTCGGTGTATCGATAAGTCGTACTCGGCACACGAACTGACAAGTAATGTAACGACGCCACATACTTTAAAATCCGTGGAAACATATATTTATTTCCTGCTACTACATAGATTTATTCCCTGCTTCATACTAATATGAAGCAGGAAATAAATCTACATGTACACAAATGCTTTTTTAATAGCGGGGCAAACTTTAAAGTGGAACTTTTTGTCGACTACCGGCGCTCATAGACATCCGCGTAATTGATGTCATGCGAATGCGTTGCCCACCTTTCGTACTCCCCTTCAATGGGCCAAAATGCTCCAAAACATTACCATACTTCTACACAAGAATATAGCATACCTATAACCGGAAATTCGATTTGTTACCTAACTAATATACTTTTGTAGGAGTACTAAAAGCTTTTAGCAACTCGTACAAGTTGACTTAGGTCCGTTGACAAACTTGATTTGTTCGGATGTACAGTTGGTTAGCGTTACTTTAATTTTAATAAGAGGTAGTGTCTGTGTTATAGCTGAACTCTGCATTATAGCCGAATTGGGCCGGCACGACCGGAGAGGGAACTCTCGCTCACGTGGTACCATTGCCAAGTGACAGTTATGCTTTCGTGTTTCGTACAATTTGTGAGTAGGCGGCCGCCTATTAGAGGAAGGAGAAGAAGGCAACGCTCTTCTATGACAGATGTGCGAATGTGTCTGGGTGTTGGTAGCCGTCACAAGGCTCTGATTACTCGTTTGCCCGAATATACTGTAAATTGAACAGCAGCAGCAGACGGGACTAGATGGTTGGATTAGCATGACACTCTTCAATACCATGCTAAAACCAAACATAGAAGAAAAGCCTCGCAGAGGAAGACTTAGGTCTTCCTCTGCGAGGCTTTACATACACCGGGTTACATTTTAGAAAAATTAAATGTCATGCCTTAAAGAGAACTGAAGAGCTTTGCAGAGAGAAGAGGATGACTGGAGAGCTACATAGACAAGAGCCTCAAGAAATTAATTATGAATAGATAGAGATAGAGAGGCATCAATTTTTGTGCAGCCGAATTGGGCCGCCCGGGGAAGTACCTCTCTCCCACATGATTCTCACGTTAATTGACGTTGACTCTGTCTACGTCGCGTTTTGGTAGGTTTGTGAGAGATTCGATAGGTCCAAATTTTATTATTTCTGACAGGAACGCAAGTATTTTCTCCGATTGATTCATCTTACCTTGCCTACCCAGGGTATAAACTAGAACAAATATTTATACCTCGGACTGAAGTGTGTGCTTTCATCGGAGAAGATAAATCGTAGCCTCTTCAACCTTGAAGGCAAGGATCTATCCAGCCCTCGGCTGCGTGTAGATAGCGATGACCACCCCCGCGACGGACTCCTTGAGCACATAGAAATGGCTACAGATTGTGCGCTGAAAAAGATTTCAAACGGAGTGTTCGTGATACTTTGTGATTTTAACGCCCATCACTCCAACTGGCTTTGTTCACGTAATACCGATCCTGCGGGAAGATAATTTCACGGCTTTGCTTTGGCATATGGTATGACACAATTGGTATCAACGCCCACGCAAATCGCGGAAGACCATACTAGTTCTCAGTTTGACCTAGTGTTGACTTCCATCCGGTTCCGGTCAATTCTACTTCGGAGTGCACTATAGGCAAGCAAGTCACTCTTGGCGTCCTATCCATGGGGGCGGATTTGCTTCTCACTGGATAAACTTGACGCCGTGGCGGAGTCCGTAGCTGGTGTGGTGATTCAGGGAATGGAACTTGTCATTCCGTTATCTGCGGTACCAATTGGCGGCAAGTCCCAACATTGGTTTGGTTGGCACTTCGTCATAAACGGGAGTTTTAGGATGAGAATACCAGAACACTAAAGAAGGAGCATAATTCTGCCTGCAGGTCTTTCAAAAAAAGTTATTGCCAAATCAAAGTCAGAGCACGTAAGCAAAATTGGAGAAAGACTAGTTCGATTTCCTGGAAACTCGTGCATTCTGGTCCCTCACGGAGGCTGTTTCAGGGAATTTCGCTTCTTCTTTGCACAGGAATGAAGACTCGCTGGCCCATGCCGCAAAAGAGAAAGCCGAATTATGGGCCCACTTTTTGCCGAAACTTGATAGAAAGAGGTAGTGCCATGCTGCATAGGAGGAGGTAGAGCCACACATGGTGTATGACACTACATCATCCTTTGCAACGGAATTGGGCCGGCACAACCGGGGAAGTACCTCCCGCTCATTTGATACACGCGTAAAGTGACAGCGTCACTGTCGTGTTTGGTGCGATTTGTGAGTTGCCGGTGGCCAATTGGGGGATGGAGATGATAGGAGGACAACGCATCTGCGTAACAATCATACGAATGCCCATGGGCTTCGGTAGTCAACAAAAGTCTCTGTTGTCTCGTTTGCCCCCTTATGCTAAAAAAAAAAAGAAATGGCTCTCCTTTTGTGGATGATCAGGGAACTCCGCCGCCTACTCCCGTGGTGTGGTTACTCAACGCCGGATATGATCTTGCGGTGGAGTGCCGTGCGTAAAGCACTTCTTTCCCTGAACATTCATTAGTCGATTGGGCTCGATGGCATTGGCTCCGATTGTGCTGCGAAGACGCGCTCCGGGGTTGACTCTTGTATTGACGCGCCTTTACCGATTCTCATACTCTGTTGGCGTGCTACCCAGCTCTTGGCAGACAGCTTTACTACACCCGGTCCCTAAAGAAGTTGACCGCTCCAACACATCCAACATCTTCATCCGAACAAACAAAAAAATAATAGAATTGAGATCATCAAATGATTAGCGACCGCCAGTACTGGTTCCGCCTCGGACGTTCAACTGGTAATCTTTTTATTTTACTACTACTACTTGGGAGGCTACTTTTTTATTTTACTACTACTACTTGGGAGGCTACTTACCCATCAAAAGCTTTCGATACATCCCGACTAACCAGTCGGGATGTATCGAAAGCTTTTGATGGGGTTTGGCACAAAGCTCTCCTATTAAAAGACGGACGGTTCTTCAGACGGACTTCCCGGCAAATTATGCGATTGGATCACTAGCTTCTTTACAAATCGCAGTATCAAGGTCGTGGTTATTGGCGCATGCTCCGCCCTTAAATTTGTCATCGCTGGTGTTCCCCAAGGCTGTGTTCTGTCTCCTACGCTGGTACTTCCACATATCAATGACATGCTGCATACTAGAGGCCTTCGTTGTTACGCAGATGATAGCACAGGGAATGCTTTATACCAGTGTATAAAAGCGTAAAACGGTTAGTGCCGTGACAATATTTCACGGGAACACGTCAACGAGTGTCGGAACAAGCTTGTGTCTTAAGTCGAGGATTTGTTATTCAAAGACTCGGAATGGGGCCGAATAAATTTGGTCCAAATTAATCCCCGTAGATACAAGTTGGCGCGTTTAGCGCTAAAAAGTCACCCTTCGTCATATCTCCTCGTGTTCACAACACCTACCTATTGATCTTAGCTAATATGGGAATACTTGGTGTCCACATATCGAGTAACGTTCAGTTCCGCGGTCATTTGAAAACGAAAGATAAATAAGACTCAAGCTGGGTGTGCTCAATAGGGCAAAGGATTATTTCAATCCAGCCCATCGGCTGCAACTTTACAAGGCGCATGTCCGACCGCGAAGTACTGTTCACACTGTTGTGTCGTGGGCAGGGGCCCCGCAGTGTCTGCTCGTGTCACTTGACCGTATACAACGTAGATCGACACGAACGTTGATGACCTAGTTAGTACCGGACAGCTCGATTCTTTGGTCCTACGAAGAGATTCACTGTGCGCCTTTCACCGTATTTTCTTCTTAACACCAGCAGCAGAATTCCATCTTTGAACATCGCGACAGAACTCTAAGTTCCACGTACATCACCTTAATGTGCGCAATTCCACAACAGTGCGGTTTAAGCGACACTTTTTACTGTGTACAGGTACTGCGGAACCAGCTGCCTCCCTCGATGTTTCCGATCCGATACGACTTAGAGGTCTTCAAGAAAGGACCAGACCCATTCTTTAAAAGTCAGCAACGCGTCAGCAAGTAGGCGCCTTGCTTTCAAGTCACCCACAAGCTCGCTTGCTCTCTCTATCTCATAAAAAAAAAAAAGAAAAAATAATAAAAAAATCTCGTCGTATTTCAATATGCATTTGAAGATCATTTCAATTACAGTATTCGTTTTGAAATATGCAGCGAGCACGGCACACCTCAGCCACGTTAATACCACGAAGTGGGCTTTACATAAGTTTACAGAGTGGCCGCTACGGCATCGCAACAGAAAATATTTTCAGAATTATTAAAAGTTTTACGAAGTCAGTAGTAACTTAAAAGTAAAAATATTTGAACCTGAAAATGTAAAAAGCGACTTCGTTCGCGTGGACTACAAACAATGTAGTAACAAGCAAACAAAATTTTTCTATAGCTTATGTGTTATTCTGGTTCATAAGCTACAACGTTGCCAACTTTCGTTAAAATCCGTTCATCACACAGACATTCAAACTTTCGCATTTATAATATTAGTAACATTAGTTTATTCCTTTTATTATTGCACTAACTGTGTCAGAACGAAAGGTAAGGTTTAATGTCTCGACGAGTTTTAAAGCAAGTATTGTTAGCTCTGTCTTTATAATGCGATTGCACCGAATGCATACATACAATTAAAATATATTTTCATTTTTCAATTCAATTGGGTTTTGTTCATCTTGTGAGTTTCCGGTGGCATATTATAGAAGAATAAGGAAAAAGGCAGTACTTAAGAGCTTGGAGCCGAATTGTGCCGGCACGCCTGTGGTGCCTCTCGCTCATATGACGCCGCCAGGTGGTGCCTCTCGCTCATATGACGCCGCCGTAAAACGACATTGCTGTCGCGCTTCGTGCGAAGACCGTTGAGTTGGACTGCTCGTTTGCCACATGGACATTTTACAAAAAAATCAGCCAATCAATCACTTAGTACCTTTTTTTCCCGTCTATCTAGAACAATCAAACAAAGCCCAGAAAACGCCTATAAGACGTTTAACGACACCCCTACGACAACATTGTCATTAAACGACCTTAATATCTCACTGAGCCACGACAGTTTTTATATTAGCCGAGAACAAAGAAGAAATGACGGAGGCGACAGACTATTCTAGGTCAGAGGCCTCGACTACTTTTGTTCGTGTGGACAGCTCTAAATGATAACCGTATGAATTTTTAATACGCCTTAAACACTAATTACACTGTCATTTTACTGTGTCTGTATTTATATCTCTAAAGTTGCATTGGAAAACCCGTGAAAGCCTTATAGCTTACAGGGCCTCGTGTTGCTGTAAATGAAAAAACACTATTGTTCATAGAAATAAAATTTACGCAATTTTATTTTACATTGACCGGTTTTTTTTTAACTTAAAGAAAAGAGATACTTCATATCTGAAAGGTGATGTTAAACCTCTTACGTTGTGGATGTGGGTGGGCTTTGGTGACCACTTCCTATACTACCTGTGAACTTCATGCTATACTAAAAGTTACTTACAGGTTTTTTTCACCACACAGATGAACACAGGGGTACTTTGTCTGCTTTTGAATAACTGCACACCAATATTATAAATGCGAATTGATTCGCTATAAATATTCTAGGATCTGTTGTTCCTGAAATTAGCACGTTCTACCAGGCTAACAATCTCTTCTGCTCTACAAGTATTATTCTGCTAATAATATACTCGTTCCATTCAGTGTGTGAAGCCCATTGAAGAAGAAGATCGACGCATCTGCAGAATCTTTGCACGGAGTCATCGATAGTCATCAAAATTCTGAATTTTACGCCAAAATTATTTATCGGTCGAAAACGAATGAACCGATTTGGACTTAATCGAAAGTGTTCTTAACTATGTTTCATAAAAACCCGTGAAGCCATTTGAAAGTATCGGGGTCATTCATATTATTCAAACTACAAACTTCCACTGGCTCATGTCATATTATTGCGCCAAATACCCACTAAAACAACCGTGTGCGCCATCAATGCCATTGATGAGGTACCCCGGAACTGCTAATGTTCAGGGCTCCTCGATGGCTAGTTAATCCTCTAAGAGACCAACGCCACTTCCACAGAAGGGTTGCCCTGTTTGGGAACACTTCAATGGGGTGAGGTTCCCATCATCACCCCTTGCGCCGTGCGCAAAAGCGTCATCCTGCTCTCTAGTACTCTCTTCTCATAAGAGGAGTGCAAAGAGCAGCCTCCTTGGTTCAATTAGTTTCGCCCAAGGTGTTTGGGTTCACCCCAGGCCACTGAAACCCGCCGCCACGACAAGGCTTGAACCATGTTGGGGCAACTAAAACTACTCAACGGATTTCGATCATAGCTGGCACAGTTTTTATACTCTGAAATAACAAAAAAAAAATTATTTTCCCTTGTGATAGATCTTACCTACGGAACCGCAGGGCACACCTAGTTTGTAAATAATCTTATTTAATTAAATTATTAGACTAAAAGGCGGGTCGATATTAGCTGGCAGTCGGTGCTGCCAAAAGACCTAATTTAATAACCGTACGGCTTCGAGTCTAGAATTTATTTAACGACCTAATAACGCTGAGCGTCATTTGAAATTTTCAAATGTTTTCTTTAGCTAAAAGGCTCAGTGATAAAATAGTTATCGCAGAGTTACTGGTGATAGCTATTAGTTGGTCCAGAGGAGGGGACAGCGCATTTAACTATGCAGATGTTTATGGGCGTAGTTTTCAACAGGCTTCGATTGCTATAATGGTAATGGTATAACGTAATTTTTTTCATTATCATCTTCATTGTAGAAGATTAGGATGCGGCGTTCATAAAATGTATTACTATAGAAACAATATGTTAGTAGGAGCAAGTGTCGTTGCTACGTTGCGGCCCAGTTGGGCCTGCTGTCCTGTGGTGGTACCTCCATAGAGGCAATATAGATAGAGAAAACCGCGCTTGTGTCTGCACTATTCGATTGCAATGTAGCAATGACACTACCGCTAAGACAAACAATATACGTGGAGTTGTATTGTGCAATATTGAATGAATGAATGAAATCAGCCTTGCCGTCCACTGTTATAGTAGGTCTTTTTCTTACGCACTTACGCGCCTTCACTGGCCCTGGGTGGGGTCCAGTGGTGTGTGGGGCTCGCGGCACATTATAGTGCCGAATACCCGCAAAAACTGCCGAGTGCCATCAGCGTTGCCTCAAAAAATCATCGGGGCACCTCGACGGCTAGTCAGCCCTCAAAGGGACCGAATCCATATCCACAGATGCGTGTGTTCCGCACTACTGGATATCATAGCTTCACGGCGTATCGTGTGAGCGAGAATTTCCTTCCCGGTCGTGTTGGTCAATTTGGCTGTAACCCAGCATAGCATTACCTCATACAATTTATTTTATTGTGCAGTATAATTGATCGTATAGGAACCGTATTATAAAGTTTATTCGCCATAGCAACAATAGCGTCTGAGCCCTCAATAATTTAGTCGATATATGAAGTTTCCGAGCACGTCGGCTTTTCAGCCGCTGAATATGAAGTGAGGCGTGTGAAAAGCCATATAAGTAGGGTGGCCATGAGACGATCTCAGAACGGGACATGTGAGGACGGGACTAATTTGTGTAAGGATGACGAAATAGTGAACACGTGATTCCTTTTCTTGTTGTTAATATGTAAATTATAGGAAGACAAAAAATTCAAAGTAGCGAACATAAAAAAGATGTGTTCGTGTGTTAGTTACATAAGGCAGAAAAGTTTAGTAGAGTAAACTACAAAAAAAAAGATTCACGCTAAAAATATTTTCTTTTAACTAAAACTTTAGATATTTCACTATTGATCGCACCTTTAATTAAAAGTGGAATGCTCCCCATAAACCTCTTGTTCAATTCTAATTACGGACTCTGTGAAGTCTAATCGTTTGACGAGGATATCAAGAAAAGTGGTTTTTAATTATAACAAATTAAAAATTGTCTGAAAGATTTTATCGTTTAGTTCATCCACAAGAAAGTTATCAAAAGAAAGTGGATCTGCTTACGACTGAATTTTCTTATTCAGACTTTGAGTTAGCTATAAAAGATGTTAAGGGAATACTTAATATAAAATATGTTAAGGGATTAAGAATTCCAGATTCTATAAATAGTAACTAATAAATTGATGATAAATAATAAAAGTAAAATAAAATGTATTTTACAGTAAGGTTTCACATCAAAGTACTAGAATAAACAGGAGAAAGAAAGATACGACAAGAAGAGAAACAACTATAACCACAACACAAATTCACGCCATTTCCATAATGAAGGTGGCAGAGGGAACGGAGTGCCACATGTGATCCTTACATGCCTTGCCTCCTTCACGCTCATCGAAACTCTTCACATAGACACCCTGCCTGCAAAGACTAAACTTCTCAACTCTGTCTGTCCCGGTACCAACATACTTCCACCTTCGTATTGTTATCTGTTTTGCTAGCTGTACCTGTGCTGCTAGTGTACACACAAAAAACTTGGCTCTGGCTTCTAAAAGATCTACCTACATTCCACACCGAATTTACGTCCTTTCATGTCGAAAAAGGCCGTAGTGGGAATGCCCTGACTCATATGTTTTATCGTCGGTAGTCGTAAAAAGACTCCGACTGCTCGTTTTCCCCCTGTAAAAATATTTTACGATCCCGACGTTCCAGGAGCATACAGCTACCATGGACTGAGATGACGAACGTTTCCCTACAGGATGCAGGAATATATAAACTTGATTGTGCCTGTGGCATCTCTTCTATAGGTCAAAAAAAGAGCAATCAAAACTCGCGTGAAAGAACATATAGCAGGCACTAAACGCTGTCGCGATAAAATCTGTGGACACACTGAGGTTGGTCCCTGTCATTATGTTAGATTTGATAAAGCACAATCCTCACTAAAGTGCACAGATTTCGTCCTAGGATGATTCGTGAGGCCATTGAGATAAGAAAACGTTACAATAAAACTATTTTTACGGACTTTGTCGCGGTTTATTTAATTATTTAAGTAGCCCGAAGTTTCAGAGGTTTTACAGCAACCATGGTCACTGGTAGACTAAGATGACAGACGTTCTTTTGTCACAAATCATTAAAAGTACCCAATATTCATGATTATTTAGTTGTTCCGATTAACGCAAACAGTACTTAATATGTCTTGCGGTATTGAGGTGTTATGTTTTTTTAAAATTTGATTATGTTTACCTCTCAATAGCCTCACGTATCATCCTTGGAAGGAATCGGAAATAAAAAACAATACAGAATTTCAATACAGAAGATGGCTGCGTGCTTCCTCCTGCATGGGACCCAGTTATGAACATAATCAAATCTAAATCACATTAGAGCTCCATGACACAATAAGCGCTCTCTGCGTTAATCGGAACTACAAATTAATTATATAAAATGTTCGGGTGTTTTTAATAACTTATGACATAAGGACATTTGTCATCTCAGTCCACCCGTGACCATGGTAGCTGTATAAGCTTCTTAAACGTCGGGATCGTAAAATACTTAAATATTTACTTTTATTTATAAACCGCGATGAAATCCGTTAAAGTAGTTTTATTAGAACATATTAAAGGAGACAATTTATGCGTCGGTATCATTTTTTGCAGAGTAATGGTTATTACCACAACGTGATTGGTTCATTTTAATATCACGTCATATATCAAGCCGCTCATTGGTTATTGCGGACGTTCGCCTTTGCTTTGAACTATATAAAGCAATATAAAAGAGTTTTCCAGGGAAGCTTCGCGCTAATATTTAGTAACTACGAGTAAACAATTCTCTTTAGTGTTTTAATTTCTTACCGATTCTAAGTGGTTTTCTATTTATTGCCAATTTAAAGTTAAGTGCCTTTATGACTTTATTTTAAATTAATAGCAACGCATATACATGAAAATATATAAATGAATAAATGAATTTGCATATGTGTCATATTAGATTGTAAAAAAAAGCCTATTACATAAAAAGACACGCTATCTTTCTATTAAAACATCAATGATATTTCATATTTACAAAGTGATGTACTAGTTTTTGTTATTGCGGAGTATGACTTCTTAAACTGTGTCTGACTTTATAAATTACTTATTATTCAAAACCAGAATAACACATTACGTATGCATCACTATGTAGCACCAACAACGTCTATCGGTAGCAATTGATGTCTTGCACATCCGCTATGTTTTTGTAAGAGTTAGTGCCATGTGAATTGCAGCCGCATTGGCCCGGTACTCTCACGTTTCGAGATTTGTGAGTTTTGTTGGCCTATTGAAAGAGAGATGAGCAGGAAGGCAACACAAGGGCGTCCGTAGTTATCGAAAACTCCATCTTCACGATCGTCCCTACTATTCACGAAAGTGTGGTCACCACACCCTGACCTGTACGACACACACACGACGGACGTCCTAATTCTATTATTTCACTATTAGAGTACCTTTAAATGTTTATTTGTTAATAAAAACGTCCATAACTTCGTCCCATGGATATTTACTGCCTATTTACCATACAAAAAGCCCCGCTTAGCGTATGAAAATAATAAAGGGACAACTTTAATTAAAATGTGTCTTTAATCGTGCGGCCGCTATATTACCCAAATATTTATCATTATCAGCCCTTTTCTATTGAATATATTTAAGAATATTGTAAACGCGTACGTTTATATGTTATAGGTTTAATGGGTAACTAATTAATATTATCTTAAGTGTATCATCATGTTGGATTGTATTTGTAATAAAATAGATAAATGTTTTTGTTTGTTTGTTCAGAGTTTTGTCAACACTTTCGTTGATCCTAATATGTTTATTGCAGGTCAAAAGAACAATGTACTCTGTGTGGACGTGTGTATGTAGATTTATATGTTCTCTCCTAGAGCTTGAACTGGTTTTCGTAGATTTTTTTGTTTTTAATCTACTTCAATAAAGAAGGTTCTCGATACGACTGTATGTTTTTTGTACGTTTGTTACGCGATACGTGATTTAATAAAACATTTTTTTTTTTGAAGTTTGGTGGACCACCACCAGGTCAGGACGATGTGGTTCAAACCTTGTTTTTTTATATAATGTCTAATGTTTTTGGAACATTTGCACTTAACAGTCATAATCTCACGTCAATGAGCTTTCCGTTCCGTTTTCGGTTCCGATTTATATAAAACACACTAATGCACCACTGCATTCAAAACCAAAATCGAATAGGTTTTCCAACAAGATTTCTTGACCGCTCTGCTCTCAAATGCTATTATTTTTCGCGGAAGCCTAAATGTCTATTGTGGAGCTAAACAAACGCCCGTATATCTATTTTAACGACGCGGCCGTAAACTGCAGATAAACGCATCCGAATGTTGCCAGATACTGCCGCAACCGGTGCGATTTTATCTATTACAATTTTACATTGCTACTATTCTTACTCTGGCAAATTTCATTTTATGGCGCCAGCTAGCTTCTCCCGGAGTGGAGTAAGGAACCGTAGGAGTAGAAATTTATTTTCGTGTACACATATTTGTGGCATTTGCGATGGCGCCGGTACTTGGCAGATTCTCGTTTCTTTTGGTATAACGAGAGTGTGTCCACTACGAAAAGCGCACGTCATGAAAAAAATATTTGCCTCTGTTTCAGCTAAGAACGTACGAATTTTAAAGAAACCCTTAAATAGGAGGTAAATAATACTATATATAGTATTAAAAATTATATTCTTAAATGTTAAATTTGTTTTTACTCAGCGCAAAGCCATTTCATTCAAATTGAAATAAAAAATTTCAACGACATTTAGTGAGCACAATACAACAAAAAATAATTCATTGCTATTTTTTTTAATTTTAAACGACAAATACTAATTCATTGCTACGTTTTTTAAATGTAATCATAGTATTTTATAGTACACGTTTGTAAAATGCAACGAAAACTCATGGTGTTGAAGAAATTATTGTGATTTATTTTAAATAGAAGTAAAACAGAAAGACAATAAATTCATGTTATTAAACTGTATTGTGCTGCGAGTTTTGATTAAAAACTTTATTTCTTAACCCCTTTCCCGTCTTATTATTTGCCGTCTAAAGTTCGTTTTGTACTATTTTAAATATTCTTGGGACTAACTACGAATAGAGCTTTAAAGTTAAAACGAACAGTTAATTTCGTCGTGTTGTGTTGATGCACAACTCATATTTGTATAGTTATAACTGGAGCAATAATAATTAACATGCTCAATTTTAAACCAACTTAGTTTAAAACTGATCTGAATCATTTAATTTTAAAAATTTACCGAATCTGATCATTCAAACTAAACAATTTTCTTTTTTGCCCCGTAAGTTGTGCCTCTTTTGAGGCTTTTATTAACAAGAATTGCCGTTGAGTTGGTGCAAAATGTTTTTTAGTATATGTAAATATTACAAAACAAAATCCACAAAAACTTGTCTGTCTATCTGTATGTGATCGACTTACCCAAAATGTATAGAATGATTTTTATACTGCATTTACCCGTCGACAGAGCTTTCCTGGGGAGTTATTACCATATAATTTTCTAAGTTAACAATTTATTTACTGAAGAAGCCGGGCTGGATCGCTAGTCAAGTATGAAGCAGGTGATTATATAATAATGAGATATAAAATGGAACGACCCACGTTTGCCTATATTCGCACGTGTATTGTTTATATCATAGTGGGGCGAAAGTGACTAACGACACCCATCATCACCCACATATGTTTATCAGTCAAGCATCCCATAAATCAAAGGGACTACTCACAACACCGTGGCCATCATAGCAAAGCCATCACTTTTAAGGCGAAGTCATGTCAGCAAAAATTATTTATATTTCAGTTCAGTAATTGGGCTGTAGCGAAGCAGGGGGTTACCTGTTAATAAGGCACGACAGCAGCAGCCGGTCCGGGATGGATGCGAGTAGCAGGAGATCCGCCTTCTTGGCGTTGATTGAGAGAGGCCTATGTTCAGCAGTGGACCGATAATTAATGATAATGATCGGATGACACTCTGATAGTAATAAAAAAATTAGAA
>JAFELO010000188.1:1306383-1398170 GCA_017140195.1 Eumaeus atala | reverse complement strand
AATGCTGTATAATAAATATGTTTGTATTGTTATATTTTCTAGTTTACTATTGTTTTCTTCCGTATAATTTTTAAAACTTTATTGTTTTAGTCTTTAACATGTTTCTGGTTCTACTTACATACTGTAGGTAACTCTTTAATATGGTTTGGTGGCAGCGTGGTTTACAGAACTAATTCACAATGTTATTGCCTCAAAGTTATCGTAATTCAATGTGTAGTTATTCTTATATATATATATTATTATTATTTTAAATGATTATGTTTACTATCATTTGATGCAATTAATTAAACATAAAATACTTATTATGAACTATACTAATTTATGTTACAAAATGTAATGTATAATTGTTAAACATTTAATGCTATTTATGTTACAATTTACTAATGTATAAAATAAAAATTATATTATGTCTTATTTTATACATTAGTAAATTTTAATATACATATATGGTCACAACACGATGAGTTTGTGGCTGCGTTATTGAAACACGATATAGACATCCTCGCATTGAATGAAACATGGCTTAGGCAGGGCGAGTGTGCGACAGCACACAACATATCAGGGACAAACTAACAAATGTGGATAGGCGTAACTATTAATTCTAAAAAAATGGCTATCGTTACGGCGTACCGCCCGCCCTGGCAGAGTCTTCAGACTTTTATTAATGCTCTGACTGAATCGATTGGCTCGCTCTCTTGGAATGACAACCTCATCCTTCTGGGTGATTTTAATGTAAATTTTAGCAGCACTGATGATAATGCTGATCTAATGCTAAGGGACTTTTTGGCAAGGTTCAATCTTCGCCAGCACGTGACGGAGCCCACACATTTCTCGCCCCACAAAGACACTTCGCTCGACCTCATTTGGACAGACGCAAATGTGATCCGTGTCTGGGTAGATCACACACCGACCCTTAGTAATCACGCTTTGGTTGCGTGTGACCTCAATTTGCCTAAATTTCGATTTCGCCCTAAACGTCTTAGCCTTAGATCACTCAAAGATATAGACCCCCAGTTGTATTTAATTCTGTTATGGCATCTATTAATTGAAACTCAATAAATATAGGAAACGTTAATGAAATAGCCAATGACCTTACGTTTAATTTGTTGGAAGTTTTTGATTGCCTAGCTCCAAAAAGAATAGTTCTCATAAAAATAGAAGTTAGCCGTGGATTACACATAACATTCGCTTATTTCTAAAACGACGAGACGAAGCCTATCATAAAGCTCGTTCTACTAAGCAACCAACCAAAGTGGTGTACTACAAAGAACTCAAAAGCCTCATTACGCGAGCTATCCGGGTGGAAAAGGATATGTATTTTAAGACTTACGTCACTCCAAATCAGTGTAACCCTAAAATAATGTGGAGACACATTAAGGAAAACGTCGATTTTAAAGAAAAAAATGATACGCTTCCTCCTTACTTGTGTGATCTCAATGTGATTAGTAATGACTTTCTTAATGTACCTGGTGATAATGCTGTAACAAAATCGTATATACTATTTTTTTTTTTTTTTTAAGAAAATAATTTCGGCCCATTTACATTTATGTTTCAGACTGTCAGTGAAAGCAATGTAATTCAAGCTGTATTGTGCTATCATTTTTCCACATTCTGCCTACATTAACTACGCTTATTTATAAAAGTATACTGTCATCCACATTTCCGCGCGCATGGCGCGATGCTGTAGTGCGTCCCAAATACACCTTGAACTGTAGAATTTAATGACCTACGTCCTATGAGTATTCTACCGTGCGCATCCAAGATACTAGAAAAAATAATTGTAATCAATTGGTGGAATACTTGGAGAAGAAGCTTATATTACAATCAGATTTTCGGAACCACAGTACCACTACCACTCTTGTGAGTGTGCTTGACGATGTATTACAAGCCCAAGATGATGGAAGCGTCACAAATATGTTACTGCTGATTTTTCACGCGCATTTGATGCTATAAACATTAACCTGCTACTAGCTAAGCTACGATTTATGGGTTGGATGAGGCCGCTGTCTTATGGTTCGCTAGTTACCTCCAGAACAGACACCAAATCGTAGAAATTGTATATGAGGCGGAGTCAGCTCGTCGCGGCGTAGTCTCCTTAAGCGAGGGGTCCCTCAAGGGTTGATACTGGGGCCCATTTTATTTAATTTATACTCTGGAAACAAGTTAATTGCATAACAACATGTACCATATATACGCGGATGACATAGAAATCTACTTATTATTCAAACCACATAGCTTGGCAGAATCGTTGTGGTTAATTAATGAGGACCTAAGTAGGATTTTTGACTGATCGAAGTCAAATGCACTGGTATTGAACCCGGGCAAAAGTATGTATGTAGTCCTTGGCAGTCGTCATCAAGTGCAGCTAATTAAAAACTGAAACCCGTTAATTGAAATAAACGGTAATAGGATCGAGGGCATAAGCAAAGTTGGAAACCTGGGACATTCACTAGATGAAAATATGCGATTCGCATCACACGTTTGGAATACAATTCGCAACTGCTTCTACTAGCTTAAGTTTTTATGTATTTGTTAGTAATTTATAACAATTATCACAATTTCCTTTAGTTTAATATATATTTATTTGTTATTTATCACTGAATCTACCATAATAAGTATATGTCAGTTTACGTGTTAGTGTCTTTATGAAAGTGTGTAAGTATGTATAATATGTATGTATGTTTATATGTGTGCATGAATTATTTAGTGTTTGCCTACATAATTAATGTTTGTGAAACCAAAGACGCGTTTTGATGTCACCGCCGAAAGGAAAAAAACTTAAGCTGAGGTCCCACCATTTTGTGGAACACGCTGTTGCCAACCGTTAACTTGCTGCTTAACTGTTAATTGTTTTTTTTTACGTTTCTTTTTTTGTTAGTTATTTTAATTTTTTTAGTTATTTTTATAATTGCGAGGATGTCATCTTTTAATTAAGCTTTTCGTATTTAAGTTGTAGCAACGTGTTTTAGCAAATAAACTATTTTTATTTTATTTTATCTATTTCTTATTTAATAAAATCATCAGAGACAACATGATACATTCAATGCGGTCGAGTTTCTGAGTGTTACACAAAGTATATTTTTCTTAGCGCTCTTAGTGTACAAACGAAACTGAAATATCTGTGTCGGAAGTGCCGCAGCGGATGTTACGTCAGTGTGCGCGGACCTTATTTACGTAATGCGGATTTATTTCTCCTTCCACTCCTACACTCTTAAGTTGCATTGTATATTGGCGCGTACATCCTAACATCTAGTCTTAGTTGGTGTCCATGCTACATACAGGTGAATCGAGTACGGCGAGATACCTCCCAAGGTATCGCCTTAAAATCGATGGCCATCGCGTTTCGTTCGATTTGTGAGCGTGGTGACCCATTGAGGGGATAAATTGAAGGTGGGTCTATCATCTGCACAACTATTAACCGTGCGGCCAACAGTTATATGAATGAGTAAAATGTTCTTTATTGTGCACTTAACAAACATACAATTCAAGTGAAACACATTTACTTACATAGCGTACACAAAGGCGGCCTTATTATTCAGGTAGTGATTTCTTCCAGGAAACCCTGTGACGAAAAGTATTTATGTTTAGGGAGAGGTAGAGCCAAATCGTAATATCGATAGCTACACATAAATACAAACATACAAATACATATTAATAAAATGTATATTTTTATACATACAAATATATATACATACATACGCAGACACATACAATACACATACTATACGAAAACATTAGTCAAAAGATGTGAATTTAGTATAGTTTAGCTGGACAGATAATAATTTTTCAACATATTTTTAATGTTGATGTCTTAAGTTTACGCGAATGCCGTAATAAAATCCGTAAAAGTAGGTTTATTGTAATATTTTTAAAGTTATTTAAGTTTTGGGCGCGTTTAACATTGGTAGGCAGGACGCTCCATAATGAAATAGAATTAATAATTAAGGAAGAGTTTAAAAAAATTATATAGTGGACAGGAATGTGAAGAAGGAAATTAGCTGCAGATCACAACTCCTTACCATCAGAGTTGCGAAATTCATACTTTTCTTTCAGATAAGCAGGTGTTTTAGGATCGTCGCTGTGAGGTCGATCCGGGGGTACCGTACGGTATCGTGGGCTGCAGCGACAGTTCTAGCCGGCGACCCCCCGTGGGAACTCGTGGCGTAGGTTCTTCCCGAGAGCTACTCCTATATCTCGGATAGGAGGGCTCTCGACCTGAACGCCACGCATGACAAGGTCCTGCGGGGCCGCCAGTTAGGGCGTGTGGCGTTAATGCAGAGGTGGGGGGAGGACCTGGCGCGGCAGCCGTACGGCACAAAGATAACGACTGCCTTGCGCCCGGTCCTCGAGCAGTGGATGCGCCGTTGACCTTCCGTCTTACGCAGGTGCTCACCTGACATTCTTCGATGAGTATCTGTGTCGGAAGGCCCACAGGGAGCCAACGACTCGGTGTCACGATTGTGATGCGGCATTGGACTCAGCCCAGCACACCCTAGAGGTGTGCCCGAGATGGGCGGCGCTGCGTCACGATGTGACATCAGTTGTCGGAGGGGACTTGTCAAAGTCGAGCATCATCGTCGCGATGCTCGGCAGCGACGAGTCCTACCAGGCGATGGCTTCCTTCTGCGAGACCGTCATGTCCCAGAAGGAAGCCGACGAGCGGGTGAGAGAGGAGGCTGCCAACGCGGCCTCCCCCCGCCGACGACGAATGGGGGCACGAAGGAGGTGCTATCTGCATCGCCTTCATTAGTGCTCTATGTTCCGGGTTGGGCCGGGATGGGAACCCGATCCACTTCAACAAGACACGGTGTCGTAGGCACCGGTCATAGCGTAGCCAGACAGTCCCCGTGGAGGTGAAGTCTGGCCTTTTGGCAGAGGCCAGCCCGTCACTGGAGGGGTCCTGTTGCCTGCTGATCCGGGACCCTCCAATAATAGAGGCTGAAGGCTCCCGTAAGGGTTTAGTTGGTATTGAAGAGTCCAACATAGGTCTGGGAGTATATCCGGGCTCCCAGGTATCATGTGTAAATGCATTCCCCTTCGCCACCAAGAAAAAAAAGGTGTTTTGGGATCTAATAGTATTGTATATAGTAGCGAAAGGATTCTAAAATTACGACGTTTTCGAATAGGCAAGCACTTAGTTTTATTCGATACTGAGTTATGTGCTCATATTTCATATGTCGTAAACGTACCTTATAGTTAAATTTTGAAGACGCTCTAATTTGTTAAATTGTGCTTCCGTTAAATAAATATAACAACTATCTGCATAGTCTAATAGTGATAACATTGTCGATACCGCAATTGAAACTTTGGTTGGAACAGGGCGAAGATTACCAAGACGCCTGCCTAATCGAGTGCCACACTACAAATACTTTTCTGCTTACCTCCTTCATTTGATGTGTCCACGATAGATGCTGATCAAAATATATACCGAGGTTTTTAACACACTTGCTGTAAGGAATACTAATGCCATTTATAGACACCGAAGGAAGATTATCCCATTCCACCCTCGAGACCATCCCAGGACTACCTATGATCATTGTTTGTGTTTTAATTGGTTTAATGTGAAGACCATAACATTTGCTCCATTCACCAGTCGTTGCCAAATCTTGGTTCATAGTACTGATAGCATTGGGAAGATTTTCCAGGTTTGTCTGAGTGTAAATTTGTAGATCATCTGCATATAAATGAAAGGGTGAAGAAACAGACTGAATAATATTATTAATAAAAAGAGAAAATAGAAGTGAAGATAGTACTCCGCCCTGCGGAACGCCAGCGGTAATGGTGGCCCAGTTCGAGAAACAGTTTAGTAGCAATTTTAACCCTAAGCTATGAAGTAAGTGCAATGGAAACATAGTGTTAAAAAACATGGAGGTTTATCATATATCTCTATCTAAAAAAACATAATTATATATTTTTTAATGTATATAATAATATTAAATGTATTTCAGCTGTCTAGTATCCGTAACACAAGTCCATAAGGTACTTAGCACGGGGCTGGATTTTTTTATAACATAAGGGGGCAAACGAGAAATCGAAGCCCTTTGATGATTACCGATGCCCATGGATATGATGATGATGCATGATTGAGACACAGATGCGTTGCCCTCCTGTCATACCACCAATGGGCCACCGGCAACTTCCTAATCACACGAAAAGCAACAGCGAGGCTGTTACTTTTCGGCGGTATCAAGTGAGCGAGATGTACTTCCCCGAGCGTGCCGGCCCGATTCCGTTGCACAAGAGGATGTTGTGTCATACACCACAATGGCACTACTACCTCTTCCTAAAGTAACGCACCGCCAAGACTAATGTAATATAATAAAGACATTGGAATTTTCACTTTTCCTCTTGCTAGTGGAACAAGAATGTTTAAGCTAAATGTTCCCATTCCCCTCCTGTTCGCAATCCCCTTAATGGACCACTCGGCACAAGCGACACGAAACGCTACAGCATTGCCGGCTATAATGAAACGAATTTTACGGATTCTATCGCGGTTTATTGAATTATCTAAGTAGCCCGACGTTTCAGAAGCTTTACAGCAACCATGGTCACGGGTGGACTGAGATGACAGTAGGCCTGTTGTCACAAATTATTAAAAGTACCCAATGAATTATAATTATTGAGATGTTGGGATTAACGCGAACAGTATCCATTATGTCCTGCTGTATTGAGATGTTATGTTTAGTTTTTTCTCGACTATGTTCATCGCTGGGTCCGGAGCCGAGGGAGGCACTCAGCCATCTTCTCTATTGAAATTTGGATGTTTTTTAATTTCAATAGCTTCACGGATTACCCTTGGAAGGAATCGGTGTTCCCTAGTGAGGATTTGCGCTTTATTTTACCTAACGTAATGGCGGGAGCCAACTTCAGCATGCTCACAGACCGCAAGTTTTGTATAGCATAGCTGCCTCCCAGGCGGGGTTTTGTAACTAACAAGAGCCGCCCCTGTCGTTCCGGCCCAATCTGCAAAGCACTGCCTCATAACATAGATATATAAAATTAGAAATATCTGTCTCGTATCCCTAATGAATAGGCCACGGTGTGGGCCAGGTCTACGGTCGTCCTTGTTTGCAGTATCAAGTTCACAAGAATGTAGTATTTGTGGTACTTCGCTAACAGCTGCCAGGCACTTTATGCTTGAAGGGTTAGTTGTCGCTATTGCCGCATTGTCGACGGCGCGACCGAATATCTCGCTCACATGCCTAGCGTGGAGACTATAGCTGGGTCTCTTCCATTTTGTGAGATTATGTGTGTACACTGGAGGATATTGAATCAAGTTAGGCAACACATATGCGTACACGCTTCTGGCTCACCCAGGGACGGTTGGATGGTGCACAAACGTGACCCTACGAAGACAGAGATAAAACACATTCGCGTAACCTATATGGCGCTGTTTATGGTCCGCGAATCAGAAACGTATCCTACATGAGAAACTAAACGCATCCGTATGTTTGTCATGACGGGTGTCATTCAGTTTTATTAGCAGGACCCCATGGTTCCGTGTAAAATTTATTACATATTTAAGTTTTATAATATATTTCAAGTAATTCCAGATTGTAGACAATACCTGAGCCAAATTTAATCCAAATCTTTTCAGTCATGAATAATTAAGCTAATGCGTCAAAAAATTATTAATATGCGCGCACATTTTTGTATGTATGATATGAGCCGTAAGTAACAAGGATTATAAAAACTAGTGATCGCCTACAGAACGAAATTGGATCTTATTTGTAAGAATCCTTATGTACGTATTTAACAAAAACTAAATGTCATACGCATTGATTTACAAGTATACGCTATAACATTTCTGACAGTGTCACAATTCGTACACAAATCATGTTTACACATAAGTGTAATTGTGCGTATCTTTTTTTTTTTACTAAGATAATAAAGTTTAATGCACATTACACTGATTTATGCTTTTATTAGCTTTCTGCACATCTTTTCTATATAATATTCTACTGTATTAAAGTTCCAACTCCACAAAGCAGCGCATTTGCACACTTGCGCATTCAATTCCTTAAAAAAAAGAGATGGGATTTTTTCTTTACAAGTATTAATGTAATCTGTAATTTTTTTTAATACAAATTTTATAAATTAAAATTTAATAATAAACAAGACCAACCACTGTAATAGGGAAATGGACGCCGTGTTCATATGCATAAAACAAGCATAAACATTGTTTAGTACTAATCATAATAAAGGTTTTATGGCTTGTAACGCACATAACAGTACATTAGTGAGAAATTAATGTTTCTGTTTACTTGACAACATCAAATAATAAATACCTACTATCATAGTATATTTCTACTACCTAGGGGCTAAGCTATCACTACTATAATTTAAACCTGGTCGTGGCGGTGGGGTTCAGTGATACGAGGTGAACCCAAACTTTCACCTTGGGCGAAGCCAATTGAACCAGCTCCTTATACCCCTCTTATAAGAGAAGGGGATTACGAAGTAGGAGGCGGAGGAACTTTTGCGTACGGGCAGGGGACAAGCATGGGAACCCCACCTCATGGCACTGGAGGTGGTGTCGGTCCTTTGGGCTGACTAGTCGTTGAGGTTTCCTGATAATTTGTAATTCAGGGTCACCTCACCAGAGGCAGCACTGAGGACAATCGCGATGGTTTTAGTGGGAATTCGGCACTATAATGTGCCGCCAGCCCCTCATCTCACTGGACCCCTCCCAGAGTCGGTTAAAAGTAAACTTAATCCCAAAGTGCTTGTAGACGTAGTAGTTAGCAGATCCAAAAACACTTAGATAAGTGTTACACCCACTCTGATACAGAATTATTCCTGTAACACTTACGTCTCTGTTGTATCCTTATAAATCAGTTTCTACGGTTTTCTATGCGTGTGTATATGTCTCCGTTGGATCGCTTAATTTGCTGTTACAGTTTCTTTGTCTAATGGGAAAGAGACGTCAAGAGAGGTGAAACGCGAATATGCGCACATTTATACCAATCTAAACCCTATCGACTGTAACATTTATTAAAACTTCGACATTTTAATCAATGTGGCAATACACACAAGAGTTGCACTTTATTCCTGTTTCAACACAAAAACAGAAATGTAAAACAGTTCATTCGGTTACCACTAGTGTGAAGTGTCCCCAGGTGGTGAGTACTGTTTGTTCTTTATAATTTTTAATATGCGGATGTATGTTAGTGAAAATTGTTTGAAAAAAACGGACTCAAAAGATTCCAACTGCTTTACTTTTTACGAGTTTTTTAGTAAGCTATTGGTTACTACCGTCACTAAACATCCGCATATAAAAACCTGCTCGCCTCATCTATCCATCCCCATTAAGGATCGTAGCATATTATGGCGCTCCGTTCTACACAGATGCCTACCCCATTAGGGAACTGGCGTGTTATTGTTTATCCACATGTGCTTCAAAATAAGTAATAAATACTTGAATATTGTATTTTCTGCTGAACGTTGAATGCACTAAAGAACTGCTTGTCCGATCGTGTAAGGAATGGGCTTACCTTAAATTGAAATATTTTTTCAAATCTTTACCAAGGAAAGGCTATAAGCTATATACCATTCCGGTGTTTACCGCGGGGAGCAGCTGGTCTAATGATATATTTTTCACAGCGCTCGATTACCCGACGAATGTAAGTGTAGTTTGGTGAGCGTCACAATCGCCGCGCGTGACCTTGGTGAGTTTGGTGTAGCGCCACTTTTGAATGATTACGTCATCGCCTTATGCAATTTATATGAAGCAAGTACAGTCGGGACGAAAAGGGACTTGTCAACCTGTATACTAGAAGAGAATGGAACACTTGAAGTTGTGCTTTTTATGCCGCGTTAGGGAAAAATTATGCGAATGATTTTCTGCGATACACACGCATACCGTCACGAAAAACTGCGACTGATTTTTATATCATAATTGGGCAAACGAGCAATCGGAGTCTTTTGATGACTACCAGCGCCCATGGACATTCGCATGATTGTTACGTAAACGCGCTACCCTCCTATCAACCACCCCGCCAATGAGCAACCAGCTTCTCACAAACCGCACGAAACGCGACAGCGACGCTGTCACTTTACGCCGGTGTCAAGTGATCGAGAGGTGACTCCCCGGTCGTGTCGGCCTAATTCCGTAGCATGGGAAGATGTAGTGTCATGCGCCATGCATGGCACTATCTTCCTAAATTTTTGTTTTGACGAGAGGTAATTTCCAGGTAGTCGAGCACCGATTTCGTTGCGATACAGCAATTGAAAATGTATTGGCTCATTCTACTAGTAAGCAACGTACTGTCTCTGATGGACTAGAACACTATGAAACTCACCCGCGGAAAATCTGCCTCAAGTAAACTTCAGTTAAGATCCTCTCAATTCATTCACGTCGGAGCCGAGGCCATTATAACTACCGCGTGCGAGCTGCCCTCGACGTCAGAGTCGAGGGGTGAGGGACCTAGCAGTCTCTGGACAAGACATTCATAGGTAAACTAGCCTTTATAGACGTTCATATATAGCGGAGGAACTCTCCCATCTGCGGGAGAGTGGGGTGACGGACCCCTTCTCGTCCCCTAACCATATCTCGTCTCCAGGCTTCGCTTGCATAACATAAGTTCAGGTCCGAAAAAAAAATTTTAAAACTCAAATTTTTTTTTTTAATTAAAATTATATTTATGTTCCCGAATGTAATTTACATGCGTTCTGTAATTTGTGCTTGAAATAGCAACACACACAAGCAAAGTTTCGCGTTTTATTAGTAGGATTTACGTATCAAGAGAAAGTGGAGTAGAATTTTACTACCTAAAGTTCGCAAGCCAATCACGTAGACGTCAATTTGCATTGTACGATTTTAGAATATTTATAGTATTAGAGCTGCGCTATAGTTTTCATTTATCGCTTCGAGAAACAAAATAAATGTAACGGTTTAACATTCAAATGGTATTTAGTTTTAGTATCTATTATCATCATCATCACCCGGACGACGTCTGCTGGACATGGGCCTGCCCCACAGGTCACGGTCACAACTTGCATCCAGTGGCTCCCCGCAACATTAACCAAGTCTTTTATATTTTGAAGTGGAATTTCTCTAGAATAGCAGTAATCCCAACTGATATTATTAATATTAAAATTATATTAAGCCATACATGTGTCCCGTAGTTGGGTAAGGGCTCAACTGGTATGTTTAAATTAATTCGGAATCTGTATCTTTGTTACATTCACGTAAATTTCATCCAAATCTGTTTTAGTAGTTTTTGCGTGAAAAAATAACAAAGATACTTTAATTTATAATATTTTTAGGAAGATACTGCACAGATTTTTCATTTTCCATTTTCACCAAAATAAAGCGTAATTTGTAAATAGCAGATGCGAAACATAACACAATGGACGATCATTAATATTCATTTAAACCCTTTTTCTGACAGTTTTATTTGTTTTAATATTATTATATTTGTAATAAAAAATGTTTTAATGTATATAAAGTTTACGCAGTGAGTTCTCGCCTCGCAATTCAAATATAAAATTGACGTGTTTTTATATCTTTGGACAGTGTGTTTCAATGTAATGTATTAGGCTTTGCGATATGTAAGAGTAACACAGGAAAGTCTTGCGACTGATTTTCACAAAAAAAAAAATATATTTCATAAGTGCTTAGGTATATCTGGCCTAAATTCATAACATAAATTATGTTTCTTATCTATGAGAATTTGTTTCCTGAATAGCACAGCAGGCAAATTACAAAGCCAGCCGGTCGTCAATATATATAAGGAGAATATCTGTGAACTTACACCACGTTAGCTAAGCCCTGTGCTATGTACCACAAGAACTAGTGCAACTGGTGCTAGACAACGCCACGGAACAGTTGAAAGTTTTTTTTAAATAAACGTGAGACACTCAGAAACTTTTGCGAAAATAAAAAACAAATGTCCTACGGATTACATATTTTCAAATTTCTCTCCACCGTCCTGTTTACAAAAGTTTCATTCGCCCGAGTCTGTTTTCGAAGCACTTTTTCCATTTCACCGCAGACAGCTCATTTAAAGTGCGCTCAAACGCTGACATCTTCATAAAACTTTTCCCTTTGAGTAGATTTTTTTTATTTTAAGGAATAAAAAATAAAGTCACATGGCATGTGTAAGGGCTATAAGGGCACCTCCTGTCGCTGATAGATCCGGGATAACCCACCATAGCGGCTGAAGGCACTCGCAGTGTTTTTTAATCGATAGTGGCACACGCTCGTGCTGAGTCCGGTACGCCCTCCCGGCTCACCCAAGGCCGGATGGATGATGCACAAAAGCATTTCCCCTGCGAAAAAAATATCTGTAAGGACACCCTCTTCAGGTTATCCAAGAGTTCGACCGGCGTGCTGTCAGGAAAACCGTCGTTTTGATTGCGGTGAGCGCGGGGGCATTGTAGTAAGACGCGTCTGGCGTTCGGTCTCTCGTTGCTCACAACTGAAATAACCTCTAGCGAGTATTTAGTAGAATAATCTTTCAGAGTTGATGCTCCTTTTATCCCGTAAAAGAATTGACACCTAGATGCCAGTCACATCTTCCCTGCACTTCTAGATCACTTCGCCAGGTGCCCAGTAACCCCAAAACAGTAGACTGTGTCTCTGGATCGTATTGGTAAATTCAGAACTCTCTAACTTTAATGAAGTCGTAAACACTCCGCGTCGAGCCTACATTAATTTTTCCTACTCGTATCATGTCACGGCACCATTCCACCCGGGCCTGTTTCTCTGTTGCCATGTTTTCTTCCGTAAGAGCCGTTAATGGGCGACCATCTTTCGGTATGGAAAGTGATAAATGCGGCGATGGGATCCGTCACACATTACGCCATACCCGAGCCGACGAATCTAGGAGTGCGGAGTGCCACATAGGCACGTGGAATACGGGAGGCGCGTTGGAAGGTAAGATGAATGAATTGATAGATGTAATGAAGAGATGTTTGGATGTCGTATGTGTAATAGAGACTAAGCGAAAGGGTAGTGAAACCACGGAGTAAAGGGTGGCGATATCAGAGAATCACGTTCCATTCGGAGAAATTGAAAGAATAAGGAGTGAAAAGTTGCAAGATCTGAATGTTAGAAAACTGTATGAGAATCAGGCTCCGGAAAGTTTGGCTTAAGTTAACCTACTCGAACTGAACGTGGATGAATGCTGTCAAGTCTTGAAAGAAAGTGGATGTGGCGAAATAGGTCTGTTTAAATACATAGCTTTTCAAGTCAATGAGTGGAGATGCGTGGTGGGACGACGAAATGAAAGGAAGAAGAAAGCGTGGGTAGATTATGTTTCATGTATGCAAACGAATGATAGTATGAAAGATACGTATAGAGAAAAATATCGTCGTTGGGGGAATGCCACTAAAATCTTAGTCAAAGAGAAGCGTGAAAGAATACGACTGAAAGCGGAAGGGATACTGGCGAATAAATTCGAGGCAAACACCAAGGTTTTGGTGTTCCTCGGTAAGTTTTCACTTGCCATTCTTTCTACATGCCCGAACTAACGGACTATGCCTTTTCTCACTTTTACACCAACACTTTCTTTCATACCTAAGCTCTCTCCCTCACTTCAGTATTGCGAACACGATCGGCTAGGGTTACGTCACACCTTTTTCAAAGACCTCATCTCGACCACGTTTATTCTGCTTCCATGCACTTTCTGACGTACCCAACTCTCACTACCATACAATAACTCTAGGATTCCTAATTATGCAGGACATGACGGGCACCTTGGCGTGAAACTGTACTTTTAAGCAACTTCACTAGCGCTCTATTCACTTTGTTCACTGCAGCCACTCTTCATTCGACATCTGCAATGTACCTTCCCTCTCTGCTAAAAGCACAACCAAGATATACAAATTCATTCACTTGCTCCAACACTACGTCATCGACTGATCTTACGAGCGTTCTGGTTATTTCATTCTTCACATTCATTTGTAAGCCCATATTCTCAGAATCAAATTTCATAATTACGATTAGTGTTTGTAGCTCAGATGGAGTTGGGCCTAAAAGAACTGCATCATCTGCATAGAGCTGTGGTTTCTCTACTAAATCAGCCATTCGTCCTCCCACATTTAAAGACCTCATACACTTATCCAGATACAGAATAGGCGACCCGACACTATACAACTCTGCCTCCTGCCAATGTTGACATTAAATCAGGGCGATATGTTGGCGTCCACCTGCACACATGGTATAGGCGATACACCATGATCGGGTACCGTCCGAAGGTGGCCTGAAGAGTGTATCTGTGTGAAGAGAGCAATTCATGTGAAGGAGGCAGGTATATATACCGTGAAGTATGGAATTCCGCTCTCTCTGCCTACCCCATTAGAGAGCTGGCGTAAAGATGTACACATCTATTATTCTAGTTCTTGTCACACGACAATTTTAAATAGGTCGTATAAAAATTGGAGGGAAATTTCATAATTAGAACGTACTTTATTTTACTTATTATAATTATATTTTCAGAATAAGCGGTAAAAGGCCAGAGTCTCATATGAGAACCCTTTTCTCGCAATACTTTCGAAATACAGAAAATATGGAGATAAATATCCAAGACAGTGTTAGTATACAAATATACTAAAAGAGTAAGAGCTTTATATCAAAAAAACAATTTTATCATACGAGGAATACATAACTCTTATCACTTGTCTGTTCGTCTGTACGTTGTTATTGTAACTGTAAATTGTAGAGTAACAACTACAAGCCGGCTCAAATCTTCTCGTGTCTTGTTTTATGAAATATTACCAAATGTTTGGGAAATAAAGCACTAATTTTAACAAGAAAATAATTAGTTTTCTGATTGCAGTTTAAAATACTTTTTACGCTTATTCTGCTCCCTGGTTTTACATGCGTAAAATTCCGTGGAAACACTTACTAATGCTTACACTTTAATCCAACCGAACCGCTTAACGTTCGACCAGAAACATCGAGATACAAGGTTTGTATATGTTACATTAGATTTAGAATCTTTCTAGCAATGTCGGTGGATTGTTACGTTAGCTAGCGTTAGCTTAGCGTTCTAAGTACCGTAAGGACTTGTGTTACAAGTATCAGACAATTGATATAGTTTGCATTTTCGGTATAGAAATACATATAAACAAACGTCAAGGATCTGGGCGGGATTCGAAGTCGTAACCGCCGCGCTGGAGTAACTCCACTGCGTACCCGCTACGTTACTGAGCTAATCAGTCGTAAACTAGAATTGAATAGAGAGGAGAACAAATTTTAAAATATGTAGAAATCTCAAATCCTAGTCATAATGTAATAGGGTAGTCCGGATACCTAATATTTTACTATCCGGATGGTGGCCGGATGTACAGCGACCGGATACGCTGATGGACTCGGATCATTGACGTATCGTTTCCTACTACAACCTGATTCAACGGATTTCTTGACATTAACATAAAACTACTTCTACTGATTTTATCGCGGTATCTTTAATTATTTAACTTCCAGAAGAGGAATGCTTTTGCAAGAAGAAGAGGTGTTATGGTCAGTTTTTTTTTCAGACATTTTCTCGATTGAAATTTGGATGATTTTTCAATTTCGATATCCCTACGAATCATCCTTGGAGGGAGTCGTTGTTCACTAGTGAGGATTTGTGCTTCATCAAATATAAGGTATTCAGGATGCTCATAGTCCGCAGATATTAATGACCGGTACTCTGTCACCCCACCCCAGTCCACCCGTGCGGTTGCTGAATTTTCCGAAACGTCGGGCTAGTTAAACAATTAAGTAAACCGCGATAAAACATTAGCGGAAAATTAAGCCATCAAGACTTATTGAGAGTAGTAACGGCTGAAAAGGTCGCTTCAAAACCTTAATGTTGTAACCTTTAACGTTCCCTTCTGGGGTACCTTAACGAGATAACAAAGAACGTAATTACATGATCAGGTGCTTTTGCATGGGATATCGGTTTTAAAATTACGAATTGGTCACGTTTAATTAATTACGAATCGTGATTCTTACATTTGTTAGTCAGTATATGTGAATGCTTTTGTAAGATACAGAGTCATTGCTACATTGCAGTACGGCACGACCGGGCCGGTTTTGCAGCAAATACTAACCGGGGATACTAGAAGTTACTATACGTTTCTCATAATCTGCTCTTAGTTCATTACGAACAAATACTAATACTTTTTATAAATCTAATTAACTTAGTTTTAATTAAAATTACGTAATATTTTCTATATGGTTCCATAGCCAAATAGCAAAAAAACCGTACCTTCATGATTTCGTCATGTCCGTCTGTCCATATTCCTCTCCAAAGGCGTGGTAAGAATTGTGTTCGTGTGTGTGTCATCTCCTTGAATACCCCACACTTCAGGACCGTGTCGTCCTGTGACATCCAACTCTGCTCAGACTCATAATGACGAAATTCAAAGAATTCGTTCACGTACTGCAGTGACCTTGCGCAAGAACAACACTCAGCAAACTGGACATTCTCGAGGAGAATTGTACACTTGAGGTCAAAGTATATTTAATAGTCAGCGTAGTAAGTAGTGTTAAAAATAATAAAAATTATTTTTTTTCGTTATATTTAATAACGAAAAAAAATAATAATAAACGCTGGTGTTGTGTTTGTGTGTGTTCTTGGCGTGATGTCTTGTAATGGAGAGGTATTCTTTTATATGTTTACAAGATGTGACAATAAAATAATTATTAATAATACGAAGTCGGGAAGTTAGCGTAACACCTCCGTGCCCAGGAGGATACCAGCAGGTGACGGTTCTGCGTCTGATTTCCCTCCAGTCATATCAATTGCTATCCCATTGGAACAGAGGAATGTGGGAACAGATAGTGTACTTGTGGCCTAGCAAATTTGTGTGCACTATGCACCCATACGGCTAAATCTCTATAGTGGCTGCTGTAACGGACTCTCGACCAGGAGAACTATAGCATCGTGTACCTGCTTATACTGTACTATTTCTTATAGTTTATGAGGATTATGATTATGACTATTTGGCAGATTCTATCGCCTTTCTCACACTGTAGAACGAGACAGAATCTCCGTAATTAACGTTAAATAGTCATAATAATAATAATGACTAACACTCGCGTAAATATATGAAAACAGTTTGTGACGATCTCAAGGAGATCGCCCAAGGGGAGGTGAAGGGGGGCAGCTTATCCGACTGTGTCGATGTTTTAACTCGTCGGTAGTTTGTCGGATAGCGTTTAACTTTAGATTTACTAGCTAGTATTGATTAGTGCTTCACCGCAGGGAATTCCCCGAGAGGGCGTTACTGACTTCACGAGTCTACCCCACCCTCCCCTTCGCGAGTCTACCCCACCCTCCCCTTTTCAGGTCGGCATTATAAGACAATGGACATGGTTCTCAGTGGTCAATTAAACCTGCAGACACAAAAGTCTTCGCCAGTCAGTCGAACTGTCGAGGCTGGACAAGCACCGCCAACCAGTGGTAGGTCCCACCGAAAAGAAAAAGAGAAAAAAACTCAGTGGTCAATTTAAGTCTTTTCTTTCAACGGTAAATGAATACCTTTTTTTAAATCTTAAATTAAATAATAAAATGCTTTTATTGTATTGTACAAGGTGCCAAGCGAGCAATAGGGCGTTGGTAGCCAATGGGCTAATTAAATATCCGCATAATTGTGATGTTGCCTCCCCTCCAGCCTTCCAATGGGTTACCTGAAACCCACAAACCTCATGAGGCACGTGATAACATAGTTGTCCATCTGCGAAGGCATCACGCGAGCCATGCCGGCGCAATTCAGCTGCAATGTCATGACATGATATCATCGAGTTCTAGTATTTCTATGTTTTGACATCGTCAGTTCGAGTTGACTAGTTCGAGTCGAGCTGCAATCGACTCCGTAGGCCATCACTATATAATACGATAAGCACTACATATCGTGTTCATTATGAAAAAATATTCGAATATCATTTTTTTTAATATAATAGGGGGCCAAAGGGGCAACCGGAGCCTTTTTTACGATTGCCGACGAATTAATATTCCGATGCGTTGCCCTCCTTCAGCCCCCCCCCTAATGGGCCAACAACTACTCACAAACAGCACGTAACGCGACACCGAAGACGTCACTTCACGGCGGTATTATGTGAGCGAGAGGTACCTCCCCGATCGTTCCGGCCCATTTCAACTGCAATGCGGCATGGCACTAGCGCTCTTGTTGTGTATCAATGCTGTTCACATTTACCTCATGCCCTCCACAGCCTGTATACTTTGAGATTCATTATTAACAATATCCCTGCAATGTTCGATCTAGTGTTTTAGAATCATGCTCTATGTATCTCTTTCATAACTAACTTATAAAATAGCACGGAACAAATGGCAAAATTTTGTACAAAACAAAATTATAATTGTAATTTTATAAGTACCTAAATAATCTATCTATCTGCTCACATTATAATTGTAATTTTATAAGTACCTAAATAATCTATGTATCTGCTCACATTATAAAGCAAATTCCTCATGAGCTGTCTGTCCGAATGTGATCGATGTTCTCAAAAGTTACACAACGGATTTTCATGTGTTTTTCACGAACGGATAGAGCGATTCGTGAGGAAGGTTTTGGTGTATAATTCGTTACATAGAAAAATTCGCATGCAAAACACGTGTTGGACGTGTCGTGCACGCGAAGGTGGAGCGGATCGCTAGTATCGCTATAACTTGCGATTTTTTATAGCGAACTGAGAGCTCTATGTAAATCTTGTATAACTAACTCATAAAACAGTGCCCAAACATGCGGTTAAATTTTGTACAAAAATAACACTACAATTAAGCTTATAATTTGAATATAAATAATATTGTAACACATGCTGTAACTAAATTTGTTTCAAATGTTAAAATCACTTACAACATCATATCACATCGAGAATGTTCGTAGAGATATGTTTAATCTTATCACATTTCATATTCATATGCAATACATTTGTCGATAAACAATACTTGAAATGTTACTCACTACGCGACTGCTACAATATTCACCACGGCGACAGGAAGAGGTAGTTCCGTGCTGCATAGAAGGCAGTGCCATGCATCCTTGTATGCAACAAAATTGGGCCGGCACGACCGGGGAGGTACCTCACGCTTGCATAACACCATTGTGAAGTTACATATTCAGTGTCTCGTTTCGTGCGGTTTCTGAGTAGCCGGAGCCCCATCGAGAAGGAGGGCAACGCATCTGCATATTAATTATGTGGATGTTCATGGACGTCGGTAGTCATAGAAAGCCTCCGATTACTTTTTTGCCCCCCTGTTATTTAAAAATAAAAAAAATATATATCGACGCAATGGAATAAAACCCCGGCACAGAGCCAGTTTTATATGTACACAGATAATATAATGTCTACAGTTTACTGTATTCTTAAATCTATTAATATACACAGTGGACGTAGTTTAAATTTATATTGTACAAAATCGCGCAATGCTTATCCCGTATGCACAGAGCACGAAACCCGACCTCAACGTGAGGCAAAGTACCAATTTGTAAATCACTCATTTATTTAGAACCTTTTTTTTGTGGCCGTATGTTGGACTTTGCACTGGAGGCGCAATACCAAGTAAATCCCAGCGGTGCCTTCAGCGCCCATAATTGGATAGTTCCGGATGTGCAGGCATCAGGACAGGGATCCCAGCGAATTTTTTTCAGAGCCTGTACAATCTGGGGTTAGCCACTGCTCATTTGCCCCTTATGATCACTGTCCTATAAAAAATAGCACTGCTAATGTTTTAGCAGGAGCAATATTTAAGATTCACGCTATGAAAAAAAATTAACTATGCCGCGCTTACGTCTCTTTAGCACCTCACGCTTGTAAGACGTGCTCCCAAGGATTACTCCTTAGTAACTAGGACCTTGGGACTCCAATCCGGGATTGTTGGGTGTTGCTTCGTTCGTACTTTTTTTCCCAAACCTCTTTAATGCTAATTATACTATGGTCTTTGAGTAATAATGTGCTTATGTAATAATACATGTAGTTCAATGACTATAAGACAAATCACATTATTATTTATGCGCATAAATTATTTATGAACAAACTATTATTATTATTATTATATTCTATAATTTCCGCAGATGGAGATGGAGATCATAGATTTTATTCATTTCAATTATATGGTAATAATTTTCTCCTCACTCCCTTACATACCTTATCCTCATTAATACGCTTCTAATGGTGTATTTCAATAGGTCAAGTCCGTAAGACTATGGAGTTGACCTTTAGAAAGACTTGACCCTTGGACTTTTGGTCTGGACGTGAAACGTTTACCTCGTATGTCTACTTCCAACTCTTCCACCTAAATGTTATATTAATAAATTCACATTTAGTTAAATATACAATTCAATAAATAAACCTTTTTTCTTTATTATTACTATTCTAAGTGCACATTTATTTTTAACACACTAAGTATTATTTATGAAATATAGAAAAACTACTATATAATATGCTAATATAAAATAATTCGTAATCAGTAGATAATTGTGAAATGAATTATACGTAATTATGCTATGTACAGTTTTTTAACATATTATTTTGTACATAAGCACGATAAACGGCTATCCCACAACAATCCAAATATAGACAGAAGAGGCCGTGCGAGCGGTCAGTGCGTGCGCCCTACTGTGGTATCGATCCCACCATCAGCTACCGTCTACCACTCCCTCGCGTCTTACCAGTCGGCCATCGCCCCGCGACTAGAAACCACTTAAAGCATTACTGACCGAAAACAATTTTATTTTATAATTTGCCATCTGTCCTTCGAAATTCAAATTTATCGCGTGTTTACCGCCAACATTGTAAAGTGTCACGTGGAGATTGGTTTCAGTGAGTGCTTGTACAGCGTGGTAACACCTCGCTCTTAATTACATGGATGAGATGATTCATGGTGACCTGGTTTGTGAATAACAGACATTATCTCAATTTACGGCATTAAATTTCATAATTGCGATTGTCCGTTCTAGTCTGACGTTGCGTATAAAGTCAGAACACCTAGATTCGTCCATGTTCTCTTCATTGAAACGTTCAAAAATTCATACTGATTTTATTTACATTTATTCCATCTTTCTAGTATAAAATGCTTGCACATTTATTTACATTGTTGAAATAGAAAACACTGACACTTTCTAGTTATTAATCCGAACGACGCGACTCGCAAAAAGTAGTTATCAGTCTATCAGATGCAAATCACACTATTTAGCTAGCCCCCCTGTGTTGGACAAGGAGGAGAGGATAATCCCATCTCTCTCGACATACTAACCCGACGGAGCGTGTACTATATTTCTTAGTTAATTCTCTCTATCAGCTGGTATAGTCAGTAGAAGACTGCGGACTTGGATCGCGATGGTGTAAATAATTTGCATAACATCACGTTATAGTAAATTGTTGGTCGTTTGAATCTGAGAAGCGAGAGCGCAGTCGCGCCGGAACGCCGTCAATTACGTTTTTTCCGACGGATTTTCTAACCGGTGTGTGTGTGTGTTTTTTTACGAAACGAACGACCACGATCTTTTCGAACGTGAAGATTTTGTGTTTGGGATTGTGCGAGTGAGATGGTGTAATAGTTTAGTTGCAATGGAAAGGAGCGTTTTTGCGGACACGAAGCACGTCCAGTGGGCTTCTGAGGTGAGTTTCTGGATGATATTGACCTTTGACTTTCCATGAGGGTACTGAAATAAAACTGTAGCGTGAGCCTAATACAAACCGTATGAAAGCAAAGATTTTTATTTAGATCGTCATAAAACGAAATACACGAAGTAATATATTTAATTTTCATGAATACTTTAGTGAAATTCTAGAAAATATACACTTTTATATAAATACAGTTTCCATATAGATACAGTTTTTTGGAGTTTCTGCCTATATATAAGAATCGTTATACTTTTTAGTTACAAATTATTAGACGTAACATTATATTACATTTAAGTTTTTAATTAGATGACAAGATGATAATAAAAAATTATTTAAAAAATACTTTACTCCAAGAATTTCTTAAAAATATGTTTAGTTATATTAATCAGTTATAATTATAGGAATAAAATTGACGAATATGCCCTCCATCTTGATATTAATTGCAAGAGGTGCAAGTATTTTGTTGACGACGCATAAGCCTGATGATGTTAAGACTGTCTGGCAAATACCATAACTTAACAGAAGCAAAATAAAAAATAATTTTAAGTCTCTCTCATTATTTTATTGGCACAACTCCAGCTGTCTGTAAAATGACAGCCATTTTCCGTCGTACAGTTATGACGTCACATAATTTGGTACAGCATAGAGTCATAGACTAATAAACTTCATGGTACGTACATTCATAAGAAATTAATGGATGACGACATTTTAGAAAATTGTAAGAGGTAGTGCCATGCTGTATTGGAGACGCATTGGGCCGGCACGGTGAGTTAATTCTGACACTAATTATGCCACCTTGCTTTCATTGACGGGACAGGGGGGGGGGAGGTCAAAACACTGTACATGCGATGTTGATGAGCGTCGGTAGTCACCCAATTGCGATTGTTCGTCTGTCCCCCTTTGTAAAAAACAAGCACAACGTTGGTTACAAAACGAAGTGCTAACTATGCGAATGAAACCTTTTAAGGCGTCGTTGTTGCATTGCAAAAAAAAAGAAATGAATGCAAAGCACCTTCTGTCGATGCTCGCTTACAATTAGGTGACCTTTGTATTTAGTACCTCTAAAACGAAATCTCTCCAAGTGTTAACACCACAACACCGGACGCAGGGTCGTTGGAATTGAAAACATTTTTCCGCGATAAAATCGTCTACGCGATAACAAAAACGAAAGTTTATCCGTCTGTTTGTTTATACTTATATGCCATCATCACCATTTGCATAATAATATTAATAATCTGTGCTAAGTACCGTAAGAACTTGTGTTACACGTAATAGACAATGAAACTATATGAATAAGTAAACCTTCATTACAAACACCACAAAGATGTGATGCGTGATGGAGGATATTTGTGATGGAGAAATAATGTTTCTTGTTAGACAAGAACATTGTCATTGTAAGAGTTTTTTTAATAGAAATCCATACACATAGATAAATCTTCATGACATAATAATTATAAACTGCGATATCTGGATTAGTGTCCTGGTCTATTCTCTTATGTTTCCACTTCTTTTTGTTGTCGCTGGGAAACGCATTTACGCGGTTGCACTGGCCCTGGGGGTCCAGTGGTGTGTGGGGCTCGCGGCACATTGTAGTGCCGAATACCCCAAAAACCACCGGGAGTGCCAACAGTGCCGCCCTTGGTAAGTGCCCTGGAACAAACATTTCCAGGGCACCCGCGTCTGGTCAGCCCCCTAAGGGACCGACTCCACCTCCACAGATGGGGTTGTAGCGCACTACAGAGCTACCCCACCAACCTTGGGACAGCGCAGTGAGGTGAGGTTCCCATCCTCGCCCCTTGCCCCATGTGCAAAAGCGCTGTCTCCTTTTGCTCTTTTGTCCCTTCTTTGGTTCAATTGGCTTCGTCCTAGGTGCCTCGGATCATGATGGAGCTCTTGTGTTAATACTGCGCCAATCCTGCGTAAGATACTGTCGTCTTATTCATCATTACTGGATAGAAACCTCTTCCATTAAAATCCAATGTGGCCACTCCTTATACAATAAAAAAGCTTATATAATCAAAATATAAAATAAAACATTGAATCTATAACATTTCTAGGCTAACGTAGTGTATGTCCACATATATTATTATTTTAGGAAAAGGTGCCATGCTGCTTAGGAGGAGGTACTGCCATACATGTGAATGGCACTACATCCTCCTATGCAACGGAATTGGGAACGACCGGGGAGGTAGCTCTCGCTCACACTTACCGGCGTAAAGTAACAGCGTCACTGCCGCGTTTAGTGCGGTTTGTGTGTAGCCCGTGGCGAATTGTAAAAGGGGGTGATAGAAGGGCAACGCATCTGTGTAACAATCATACGAATATCCATGGGCGTCGGTAGTCATCAAAAGGCTACGAATTCCCTTATGCCATTAAAAAATATTATACATACGCACAGAAAAAATCACCCTCACGAATAATTATTTACAACTCGGTTGACTCAGCTCAACTACTATCTACTACTTCTCACTTTAAATGAAACTAGCATCACCCCGAAAGGCCTACCCGCGTAACTCCGGTCCTATTATAGGTGGCGTCATGCTACATAGCCTATAACCTTCTTCAATAAGTAGCATATTGTACACAAAAACATTATATTATTAGTATATATGGACTCGTTAATAAATAAAATAACAGCTGACGAAACCGGGCCATAGATAATGCAATATCTATTATAGAATGCGACGCAGGAAGCCATTAGTTCTTAAAGGTTAATAAAACGGTTAGCCGGATGTTACTACTGACATGTTAATTATGCTAGCTGCGCGCCGCGGTGATATTCATGATATGACTAGCGATCCGCCCTAGCTTCGCTCGTGAATAATTTGTTACTGTAACAAATTACACATTACCATCGTCGGGAATCGCTCTATAGGCGAAAACCAAATGAAATTCCGTTCAGTACATTTTGGGGAACTGAAATAGACGCCTTATGGGAACCTTGTTTTATAATAAGTATAGATTTAACATTACATTCATTAGAGATATAAGTAGATTTGTGTTACTCTAGATTTGTATTTATCTATCTCTACGCCTTGCACTCAGACTTGTTGAGAGGGTTGTGATATGATAACGCATACATACAAACTTCCCTACAGCAGAGCTGTTGCTGAGGTGGTTATGTTACACATGAGCAGACGAAAACCACATGGTGCTGCAACTTGTATCATCATCTCCCTACGGCAGGATGCTTATGCTATAGAAAAAGACATGATAATGTTTACTTATGTTACATATCACGTGTATGTATTATCGTTTATCTTCAATACATACTAAGATGCATAGCGCATGACACTACATCCTCCTATGCAACGGAATTGGGCCGGCACGACCGGGGAGGTACCTCTCGCTCACATAATACCGCCGTAAAGTGACATATTCGGTGTCGCGTTGCGTGCGGTTTTTGAGCAGCCGCTGGCCCATGGGGGGGCAAAGAATGAGGACAACGCATCGGTATAGTAATTATGTGGATGTTCGTGGGCGTCTGTAGTCGTAAAAAGGCTCCGATTGCTTCTTTGCCCCCATATTCTACACAGCCAGCTATGCCCCGTGGTTTATTCCGGATATAAATCCGAAGGGAACTTTTTTTACCGTGTTAATAAGTATATTTTATGTTATTCCTCTTTGTGATCTGTACCTGTTCCATATAAGTCTGTTTTCTAGTTATTGCCTAAAAAATAACAAACATACATTCAAACTTTTACACTTAGAATATTATTAGGATAACAATCTATGGCGTGTAGGGTGTAAGGGCAGGCTTTTAGAGTTAAGACCATTTAGTCAGAACAAGTCTAGGTTTTATTTCAATGTAACGTGTTTTTAATTGTTTATTGCAGACAACCTTGATTAGTCATAAATGTTGAGTATGACCTAGTCTAATATTATTTCATCATCGTCATTATCAGCCCTTATCGGTCCACTGCTGGACACAGGCCTCTTTCGATGAACGCCGAGACGGCCGATCTCCTGTCACTCGCATCCATCCCGGACCGGCTACTGCACGGAGACCGTCTTTGTTTTAACTTGTTACATAAGTACGGGCGAAAGCTGTTCTCAGGAATCCTATGAATGGTGGTTTTAATTCGGACAATATAACTAACATTTTAAAGGCTAAAAATATTAATTACAATAACCTTAACTAATAAAAATTATATATGTCCAGCAGTGGAGTGATAAGGGCTGATAATGAATAATGAAATGATATGAAATAAATAATGAATATTACAATTGCAAGTTCAATTTCTTCATTGTTTTTTAACCGTTCATTAAATACTAATTTTCTTTTAAATTTTTATCTCAATTTATTTTTAAGTGCAAGTCTTTCTTTTTATCTATTCAATGTTATATTATGTACCGATACGGGCTGTCCCTCGCGGTCACACCCGTGTACTTCACCCCCAAAAACGCACCTTAGGGGTTTCACCTTTCGTAAAATTCGCTCTTAGAGGATGTATGAACCCAAAAAGGAACTTACCTGCCAAATGTCAAGTTTGTAGGTATTGTTACTGAGACTTCACGATCAGTGACTGGTATTTCTCTTTTAAATATATAGACTAAATAAACGAGGAATTTGGCCAATTCTGGTCGGTATTATTGTAAAGAATGGACAGAAAATAATTTGAGATCGCCGATCGAATGTCTAGACAATTTGAAGACTAGAAGTTGTAGTGTACCTGTGTACACACTCGTGTGCCGACTACTACATGTGGTAACAGAATAAGCAATGAGGAGTAAAGAAGGACTACAGACACAAGTCGATACGCGGAGGCCAGTTTGACCACGAGTGCCAACAGTGTGAAAAATCATGAGAGTACTTTTTTAAGATGCGCGCGCACACCGTCACGAATAACCGCCACCGTGAAATGAAATATATTCAACAGTTTACTGTTTCAAAAAACATAATGCGTTGTAATAAAACTTTCAATGCATTTAATACCTTTTTTCTATTGTTATTATTATTTATTCTATTCTCTTTTATATATTTTATACAGACAACAGGAAAAGGAAGAATAAGGGAAAGGATTTAATCTTAAAAGATTTTTACATTGTTACGGCGTTACTGTCTACTAAACGTGCAATCGGAACCATTTTTACGACTACCGACGCCCAAGAACATCCACATAATTACTATGCCGATGCGTTGCCCTCCTTTCACCCCCCACCCCCCTCCAATAGGCCACCGGCTACCCACAAAACGCACGACACGCGACACTGAAGATGTTACTTTACGGCGTTGTTACGTGAGCGAGAGGTACCTCCCCGATCGTGGCGGCCCAATCAAGTTATTTCTCAGTTCTGCATTCGTAATATATTGTTTTAAGTCACCAGTTACATAAAATTATTGTTAATAAATAACGTTCTAAATAGCTCGTTAAAATACCGAGACTTGTGCGTGCTACAACACAACCAACATAATAAGTTTTTACCTCCTTTCTGTGAATTCTATACACAAGTTAAGGTTGCAACAACAAGCGCCCACGTACTGAATTGACACCATCTAATTACGTAATATTCGGGGAATTAGAACGTAGTAAACTTATAACAGCGCTTCTCAAATTCCACCAAACGTGTGTTAGTTTAACACACAAATATGTAAAAATATGAAAGCTTATTCGAAGTAGTCTTCATTGGCTGCAACGCAGTCCTTTAAACTTTGATGCCAGTTATCAATAGAAGCACGCACTATTTCCATGGGTAAAATTTTCACTATCAATCGTTTGGATTGTTTTAGGGACTCCAATTTTTCATGGCGTTTGGAGCAAGCTGTACTCTCTAAAGCTGACGATAAATCATAATCCAGCGGATAAAGGGTGACTACCCTCTTAATTTCGAGTCTAACCAATTCCGTAATAAAACTGGATGAAGGGTGACCTTTCATCTAGTCCCGATTCTTGCTGGAAGGACCATACTTGGTCAGTGAACATGGTGTTTTTAGTGGGCTTAACTACCATTTTAAGAATGGTATCTTTAAAGACGTGTGCCGATGTTTTGATACCTTTTTACAAAAAAATTATCCAGCTACCCACACCTTCATAGCTAACACCCCACCAAACCATCACTGAAGTCGCATAACGCCTACGTTGCACTCTGTCGACTAATAGATCAGCTTCATTGGAGCTTTGAGCATAATCACGGTCATTCTGTTTGTTAAAATCTTACTTAGTTGTAAAAAAATCTCATCCGTATACAATTTTTTCCTGTCACCTCCGTTTGCGTACCGCTTCAGAAGTTCTTTGGATTTTATTACCCTATTTATCTTTCATTTATCAGAAAAGAAATGATCAGTGAGTCTCTTATAGGCTGCAAGTCCTAAGTCATCCCTTAAAATACGCGACATGGTTCTAGCCGCTATCTTCATTTCCCGAGATTAAACCTTTTGCTTTCGTACAGGATTTCTTCGAATTCTTTCCCTTCCTGCTTTGACCACTTTTTTCGTACGAACACTACGTGGATGGCTAGACCTTTCTATGTCACAAACAGAGGAAGTCTCATTGTACCTATTAATAGCCCTGTACACAAACATTTGACTAACACTTAATGCATGGAGAGTTTTAAAAATTGCATATGGCTCCATGCCTAGCTTGTGTAAAGCAATCACATCGACTCTTTTCTCTTTATCGCCCCACTACATTTTAATGTCGTAAAATATTGTTTTTGTTCACATTGTCATACTAAGTATTTCAAAAAACTTGTACACATTAAAGAGTCACTGATTAAATATTCGTATTGAATTGCATAAACTCATTGCCACTTCCATCTTTAGACTAGATAAGATAGATAGATAAGTGTGATTGTCCTACATCTAGAGAATTTAAAACAAAATCTCTAATCAGGGACGGGAGTCCCTGATTAGAGATTTCATTTTGGCTCTTGGCACAATCCATCAGGAAATGAGCATATTAAATGTTATCACAAAAAAATAGTTTACAAGTACAGTTTACGAACAAATTACTATAGAAACATAAAAATCTACAAGAAAACCTCCTCTTATATAAGATAAGGAACATGAGTGGGAATAGGACGTAGAGTTTCATCTCTGTAGGTTAGGCACGAGACAAGCGGCGAGCATGTGTATCTCTCCCTATTACTCTATCGAAAAGTTGGTGGGGTTGTTTTGTGCTGGCCCTCGGATCCGGTCTGCTTCTTAGGAGACTGACTAGCTGTCGAGGTGCCTCGATGATTATCAGTTCCTGGGCACATCACAAAAGATGGCACTAGTGGCTCTCGCGATAGATGGGGTGAATATTCGGCATAACCATGAGCCGCCAGCCGCACCCTTCACCGGAGCCAACCAAGTGGCTTGACAAAATAAACGCTGGTTGTGTGTAATTCGGTCTTACGGACGATATAACTTGACTTAATAACGGTTCTCTGTTGCTATTTGATCTGTGAAACCTTACTATAACTCGCATAGTTACTGTGTCATATTTTTTCGTGCATGCAGCTGGCGTTATATAATATATCATAGGTGTATATAAAGCTGAGTGATGGCCATTTCATTGACGCAGTGACGTCGGGCTGATAGCAAAATAAACATTTGCTAACATCCTTAGTGTCACATGATCTCTGTTGACGCGAGCTTTCGCCACTTATCTCACATGGAACTCGGAGGGTCTGATCAAACGCATCGATCTAACAGTATCTTATCGGCCGCTATCAGATATTATTTTTAAATAATATGATTGGCCTCTCTTCGTGTTTTACTTTCATATTTTTGATAAAATATATTTTGACTTTCCTCATCATATACGAGACGATATGATGAATTTAAAACATAAAAGCCTTTTTTCTCTCGTTTTCACAACAATACAAAGGAGAAATTGAAATCTTTTTACGACTAACGACGCCCGTGAACATCCTCACAATTACTATGCCGATGCGTTGCTATCCTTACCCCCTTATTTCTTTTTTTGGTGACGCGGGATAACGCATTTACGCGCCTTCACCGGCCCTGGGTGGGGTCCAGTGATGTGTGGGACTCGCGGCACATGATAGTGCCGAATACCCACAAAAACCACCGCGAGTGCCATCAGTGCCGCCCTTGGTGAGGTGCCCCGGAACAACAATCATCAGGGCACCTCGACGGCTAGTCAGCCCCCTAAGGGACCAACTCCACCTCCACAGATGGGGTTGCTCAGCACTACAGGACAACCCCATCGAGTTGAGGACAGTGCAATGGGGTGAGGTTCCCATCCTCGCCCCTTGCCCCGTGCGCAAAAGCGCCACCTCCTGTCGCTCTTAGGTCCCCTCTTCTTATAAGAGGGGTACCGAGAACGATTCCTCCTCCTGATCTTGAGGCCCCCTCTTCTTATAAGAGGGGTGCAAAGATCCCCCTTCGGTTCAATTGGCTTCGCCTGGGTTCACCCCAGGCTAGTAAGCCCCACCGCCACGACAAGGCTTGAACCATGGTGGGGCCATCCTTACCCCCTTTCCATTGGGAAACAGGTTTATAGAAACTGTAACTATTCCTAGAAAATAAAAAGTAAAATAATAAAGTGTTCTTGGCAACCCTACTTGTAAATGACTCATTCTTACGGGCGAGATTAAATCATCCCAGCAAACTTGTGAATACATGATCTAGATCTCATTAGGGACCTAACGATACGATCACTGGGCAAATATTTGCTATCTCTACAGAACAGTCATGATGTTATGTCCATATCTTTTTTTTATATGAACTCTCTTTTATCTTTTTAAGATAAAGATCTTGTGTTACGAGGACTACTTTTATGTTAAAAAAATATCCTATCAAAAATACTTTCGAGTGAGTTGTATGGAGTTAACGGAGTCACTCCAAGCAAATAGAGGTTTACACAATTAAATTGTCAACATGTCTCAATAAAAAAGTCACCATCACTTCTCTCTGCTGAATGAATAATGAATATAGGAAGAGGTAGTGCCATGTTGCATGGGAGGAGGTAGTGTCATCATGCATGACACTACCTCATCCTATGCAACGGAACTGGGCCGGCCCGACCGGAGAAGTACCTCTCGTTCACTTGATACGTGCGTAAAGCGCTGTCGCGTTCCGTGCGGTTTGTGAGTAGCGGGTGGCCCATTGGGGGGGGGGGTGATGACAGAAGGGCAACGCATCTGCGTTACAAACATGCGAATGTACTTCTCGTTATGCTATAAAAAATGTTAAATTTAGTTCTCATCCGTTCCGTGGGACTTCAACTTAATTAAACTCATAATTATTTCTCGTTCATTCAGTGAAGTAAGTCTTGATCTGCAAAGTTATCGTACTAAAAAAAATTATCACATCACATCATAATAACACATCTTTACATTTCTTTTTCTATAACAGTTGTTGATTATTGAAATTATTACATCAATTTTATTTAACTAATTTTACTTCTAATGACGTAACTATTCAAAACAGATTAAAATTCGAACCCACGACCTCCGGCGCATGGGATTGAGTCTCGCTCATGTTTCTATAATAAAAAATCACAAATATATTTCCGTTGTCCTGTAACACAAGTCCTTACGGTACCTAGCACAGGACGGGGCTAACGTGGTGTAATAAGTCCACACATATTATTTTTACGGTATTTATACATCTGATTGTGGGTGATTATGCAACCCACCCCGAGTCTGAGTATGGCCAGATAGATAAAGAACCGCCTCCTAATTGTGCTGATTGTGGGGTGGTAGAAGATGTGATTCACATTTTGACAGAGCGTGTTAGGGGCAGGCAAAACACTAGCGTAAGGACATCCATTATATATGAAATGAATAATTACAATATTGTCAATATTGATATTTATATGTACAAAACTGGCGAAGCAACATTGCGTTTTTTTTTTAATATCGCTAAGCGGTACAATTCTTTATTTTATTTGAATAAAGAATTTCCTTGCGATACTTAGCACAGGGCTATGGGCATTTCTTATAAGTCCACAGATTATAACAACAACAACAACAACACATATTTCCACCAATTTACTAATGGGATAGAGTGAGCCGAGAACCGTCCGCAGATTATGATTATTATAAGTCAACCTTTCTCTTCCATTACATTCTGTGAAATAGCCGAATCGCCGGCCCAAAAATTGCTAGGTCGTTCAACCTGAATCTATTTTAGTATCATTGAACATCGATCCAGATGAAATGTAAGCGGAAACAGGTCACAGGAACCTTCCCTCGAGCTTTTCACAATAAATTCCACCTAAAATAAATTGCACAGATATAGTTTGATTTGTTTCATTGTCATATATTTTTTTTATATTACACGGGGGCAAACCGAAGCCTTTTGATGACTGTCAACTCCCACAGGCATCCATATTGTTATTGGCATGCAGATGCGTGGCCCTCCTTCCCCGCCCTCACGCGCCGGCCTAATTCAGCTGCAATGAAACATGTCACTGCCACCTTCCAAACATAACAAGGCTTAACTTTTATAAAGTCTACTACTCACAAACCGCACGAAACGTGACAGCTTAGCCGTTCGTTTTAATTTGGCATCATTTGAAGGATCCGCCCGCCCGGCCGTGCCGGCCAAATTTAACTGCCATGCAGCACGGCAGTTAAATTCGGCAACATAACTTATTTAAAATTATACTTACTTAAATACAAATCATTGAATAGTTAATTCATAGAATATAGTCATATTTTAAATTTCATATTAAACTATGAATTAGATATTCGTGTAAAGAAAGAACCTCTTCTTTCGCGATACGTGAAGGAAGGTCGTTTATAAGTCCATGCAATTCACAGATTACTACCTACGAAGCTCGATTATGCAGGTGTTATAGATTCTCTCTCAAAAAAAAATTGAAAAAAGAACCTGCGATAAGTAATATAGGTGTATTGTCTCTGACAATTCAACCTGGCGGTTCCCAGCACTTTCACTTGGCGGTGCTCTCCCCTCCCACCAGCCCCATTGTTCAGATCACAATGAACTGTGGTGAAAGAGATTGTACTTCGTTTGTTTTAGTTATTAAATATGTTCGTGACTATACGTCAATCAGAAATGTTGGAAACCACGTCGGCCCCTATCCGTGAAAATTGTTTATACTGCTTTTATGGCCGTACACAAAACTAAAGGCATAAAAAAATTAGGACGCAAAAAATAAATTCTTATGATGACTAACGATGGCCAAAGGCATAAACACAATTGTTAACAATGGACCACCTGAACTGCACAAAACACGCAGCACAGCTCACTCACTTTATCATATGAGCCAAAGCTAGAGACGTCACCAATAGTTCCGGCCCTATTCAAGTATAATGCAGCAAAACATTATCTTTTACGAATAAAATTTTACATTTTCTTTCATGCCGTACCAAAGGAAATGTTTCGAGTCTGTAAAAGTTTTTCAGTGGAAATTATCATAATGTTGTTGTATTATGATAATTACAACTACGTAACGTGAATGCGATGACTTTGATGAAGAACAATACATCTTCACGCAAAGTCTCTAATGGGGTCGGGGGACCTGCCTTGCCTCTTCCGCATTCATTACTCTCTTCACACAAACACGCTGGTTGTGCATACTTTTGACACCCTCGGACGGGACCCGATTAATCTGATCATGGTGTGTCAGTCTTGGTCTGCCCGGGTACCTACATCCTGCCAGATTCCCATTTAAGATATTTTTGTTTATGTCATGCGCGTTTTAGGTTGTATTACAGAAGTTATATATACCTAAATATCTGTTTTAAAGTTATCGAATTCTGTATGATAAGGTAGTATGTTATTCGCAATTCATTCCTATATAAATAGGTATTTAAGTATTAAATTTGCATTAGTCCAACTAGAAGTCATTATTTGTCTTAATTTTTATCATTACTAGAACCTTGTTATAGTCTAAGAGAATACCTATTCTCAGGTTCAAAGCGGTGACTCAGGAAAATGACGATGAAACGAACAGTAGTATTTTATTTAAACCATCGAGCAGTGTGCAAACACCTTAAATATAATCAACATTTTTTTATGATGCGCGCGTTCAACCACAGAGCGACAGACGGACAAAAGAATAATAATTATGGCTTTATCGATTTTATATGTATTTTACCTTTTTTTCACTATCAAACCACATTTACGCATACTTCAAAATGCATACTGTTTCTTACTTTCTAGTGGTCGATATTTTCTGTACACTACAAACTCTATATTGACTTCAAGTATACTGAATAACAGCAAACCAAGCGAAACATAAAAGGAACGAATACGAATAGACTCCGATTCGCTGTGTACCATACATAAGGCATGTTGCACACGACACGTTTTATAAACGTACGGTTAAAGGACATGTCAGCTTGTAAATCTATCAGCACTGCTGGCGTGATTAATAAGGTGCTTCCACACGGATCAATAGAACACTGTACAACCGCGCCTACACACAGCATATTAGCCAATGGCGTTTACGCCGAAAAATCGTTGATTATAAGCAGCTTAATGTGCCTCAGACAACGGTTATGACATTACGTTCTCTGCGTAGTCTCCAAACTTTAGTCCGTCGCCAGCGCCCCGAGCCCCGCGCCCCGCGCCCGGCGGCTTTTCTCATGTTCCGGAGCGCTCTCGTCTGCACTCACTACTTTGTTTCACGTACAACTGTAACCGGTGTGTCTCTCAAGCAATTGAACACATTCCGTCTGGTTATAAGTTTTTATCGAGATATCTCGCTCACATTCAGGAAGAGGTAATGCCATGCTGCATAGGCGGAGGTATGTAGTGCCATGCATAGCGCATGACATTACATCCTCCTACGGACAGAATTGGGCCGGCACGGCCGGGGAAGTACATCTCGCTCACATAATATCGCCGTAAAGTGACATCTTCCGTGTCGCGTTTGTGTGGAGGAGGGCAGCGCATCGGCATAGTAATTATGTGGATGTTCACGGGTATCGGTAGTTGTAAAACGGCATCGATTGCTCGTTTACCCCCTATTCTATAAAAAGAGCATCATACATTAAAGTGGTAGCTGTTCTGTCGAATTTCGTGCCGTCCGTTAGTTAGTCTCCGGTGGTTCACTCCCACTACCCATGCATACATGGCTTACCATTTCATTTGCCTTCTTAAGGGGTAGAAGGTAAAGAGGGCAACACATCGTCACAATGGCGTTGTAGAGCGATTCGAATCGATGACCACATTAGTTCCGAACAGCATCATTCTCTAGCATTATGCAAAATCTTCTGGCTCTGCGTCTTCAGCCGTATTTACTATATGGAGTGTTCCAAGGAGTAGCTCAGCTTAAAACCATCAGCTAAACTCCACGTTCGGACATCGCGGCAGAATTTTGGTTCCGTCGTCACCATCTCGATGTCCCTGAGCTCAAAAGTATGCGCTTTGGCCGCAATTCTTCACCGCGCACTATGTGCAACCGGCTGTCTTGAAACGTATTATCGAAGCGATAAAACCCAGGGTTCTTCAAGAAAACGCTTCTTAAGCTATAAAATTACAAAAATACTATTACTCGTTTGCCTCCTGTACAATAAACACTAGTTGGTATAATTTAACATTTAGGAGCAAAATTTACGCTTGACGGGGTGAAAGGGTTGCCCGACCTTGGGCATATCGACTATCGATCAGCCGACCCTACCGAAATTCGTCGCGTGTGTCGCCCAGAGCACAAGACATTAATCATCAGAAATACAAAGCGAAATCCATACCACCCTACACAAATTAGTGACCGCCCAGAGATCGAAAATCTATCATAATTGTAAAAAAAAAATATTCGATGTCGAGTACAGCTTCCCTGTAAAACTTTTTTATTGGTTTATAACAAAACCAAATGTCGCATAAGTGTCGTGACATGTTTCACAGTGTCACAAATTGTGTATTACAGAATATTTAACATTGTGTGATTGTTGATTTTGATTGACCTGTTTTTATTTAATTAAGTAAAATAATAAAAACTAACGCATATTATGTAGAAAAAATATATTAGCGTTTGTCACTCTCCTACACGTAAATATAAGTGGGTCAAAATTCATACGGTTTCGTCCGCAAAATTTTCGTAAAAAGTTTTTTGATTTGCGTGTTAAATAATAACGACATTATAAAGCTGAAGAGTTTGTTGATCCGCTAATCTCAGGGAAAACTGGTCCCATTAGAAAAAAAATTATCGTTATATTAGGTCATTTATAGAGGAAGGCTATAAGGCTGTAAATCATCCTTTTTTTCTCCACGGTAGTAGGCCTACTACTGCCAGCGATGCTGCTGCGTTCGCCCCTACTACTCATTGGACTAGCGAAGCCTTTTGTGTCTTCTAGTTTAGGGCGACGAAAGGGTTACGACCCTCCTCTTTTCCCGCGGATGGGAAGAGATGTGCCGGGTTGATTTTGGGCGTACCCTATTGTAATTATTTTTGGGGCCAAAAAGGGCGAGACGGTCGCCCTTCTCGCAATAGTGGGACGGCGCGCGCACAATACCGTCAATTATACGGAAACGTGGATAAGGCTTATTGAGCTTGTTTATTGTTTGGCTTATCTAAAGAGGCCGTCCTCCCCCCCCCCCTCTGAGGGGGGGTTTGATTTGTAAATCATCACGCTCATGACTAATATGTGCAAAGTGCGCAGGTGAAACCACGCGGTTTTGCTAGTATTATATAGACAGCTGTCGGATTCGTGCGGTATGTGAGTAGCCGGTGGCCCATTGGGGGTCGGACGACGGCGGTGGCAACGCATCTGCATACCAACCATGTGAATGTCCATGGACGTTGGTAGTCATTAAAAGGCTCCGATTACTCGTTTGCCCCCTATTCTATAAAAAAAATATGATGAAACGTACTATTGTTATAATTCTCGTTAAGTTGTGTATGCACTCGTGACCAAGGAGGAACCATTCAAATTAAATTGAATTTCATTTGCGAGCGCGTTCTGAGGGATAAGCGCCACACAGTAGGCATTGTTATGGCGCAATAATACGTTATTTGTGCAAGTGCAAGTATTGCAGTGAGATAGTAAGCAATAGTGCCTGCTGCAGTGCTACTGAATTTTATAGTTATCTAACGGGTTTTAACGCGATACTTAAAATACTTATTACCCGGCACTGGCTAAGTTTTTAGTAAATGCCTTGATCGATGTTTCGACCGGGTTACACCAGCTGCGGACACGAGCCGACTGACTACAAAATGTGTAACAAAAGTGAAAGTCTCAAACAATGACTGGATTTTACTTCGTCGGTTGTTCGTTTGCCGTAATATAGGGGATGTTATAAAAAACTTGGTGAAGGTGGTGGGGAGCCGCTGGATGCAAGTGACTCTTGACCTTGAACTATGCTGACGCTCTATGTGCAGCAGTGGACGTCGACCGGCTGATGGTGGTGATGATGACAAGAAACAACCAACGGAGATGAACCTCTGGCACACGTCGATTACAATTCTTTGGGACCTGCTACTGGTTGGCGATGATATTGGTCCTGCCTCAACAGTTCGACTGATTAGAGAAGACTTTTGTGTCTTCTGGTTTAGGGAGATGCCTGGATGGTAGATATAGAGCACCTCAGTAAAGTCAGCCGTTGACATGTGGGGGGTATGGCGGATATTCAGCATATACGCGAGCCCCACACATCCACCGGATCCCATCCAACACTGGTAACAGTGCGACCATTTCCCCGCAAACCAAAAGAAATCTGAAGTATTCACGGTAGTCATGATAATATTTACTAATCAAGCAGGAGGTACTTCATTAGAGTACTTCCTCCAGTAGTGACGTCATAGATGAGTGTTCAGCTAATTAGGGTCTTACCTGATAAACGCTTTCGCTGTTGTACATGATAAATTAATATTTACAAATCATATCGATTAGTGTTGGGGCCTTTACCGTTAATCGACAATTAACTTTTTTTTTGCAAACATCAGAGGCATAAAGGCTATTATAGCATAGGGCCGTTTGGTATTTATCCTTAAGATACGATTAGAAGTGCGCGGTATAAAAAAAGAGATACTAAATCATGTATATAGCTATCAAGGAATCGAGTGTTACACTTTGTCGAGCTTGGTTCGTTTACGTACCTTGCGCTCCCTTCTGTTCGGAATCATGTCCATTCGAGTAAACGCCTTTCATCTTTTTTACTTTCGACACGTACCACTATAGCTCCTGGTAACTCATCAGCACAATTGTTTTGGCGATGATATCGCTTGTACTATACCACTACGGTGGAACAGCATTTAAAGAAATATTATAACACTCATAAACAGGAACTCAAAGATGTTTTCCATCGTGAATTGTTTAATATACCGCACAATATGTATAAGAAATATCCGAATATTTTTCATAACTTGACATCTGTCTGTGTAAAGCTTTTGAAACGTCGGCCTTGTAAAATATTTAAATAAACTTCGATAAAACCTGTTAAAGTAATTTTATTATAATACTGCAAGACAAAGAAACATTAAATGCATTTATATTGTATACGTTAAACCGACATCGATAGTAAAATTCCCATCATTGTTAACGTTATATAGAATAATGAAGCGACGATTGTTGGTACTGAAGCAAGGTCATTTAAATATTTACTATAATTGCTATTCGACATTTAGTTACATGTTTGCATATGTTAATAAGATTAGCAATATTAACAATATTAATAATAATTTATATTATTATTAATATTTTACTAAAGAAAAATTCATAATTATTGTTAATATGTTAGAAGAAAGTAATTATCATTCTTTTTTTACTTCGTATAATAAGAAATATCAACTTTAATAAAAAAATGTTTATCCAATTGCAAAGCCATTTTGTTAAGAGGTTTGTAGCCGAATTAGCAAGGCACGGCTGGGGAGGTACCTCTCGCTAACATGATACCGCCGGTGGCGCTTTGGAGGGGTGGAATAAAGCCGGGCAACGCATATGCAAATGTTTATGGGCGACGGTAGTGATCAATTGTCTCTGGCAGAAGTGAAGCTATAAGTCGCTGGCTATAGTTCCTTTGTAAAATATAAATTAGTAAGAAGGGAATGGATTGGAGCCAAAATGAGCCGACGTGGTTGAAGCACTTCTAGCTCATTATACCGCCACAAAGTGACAGCTATGCTGTCGCGTTTCGCACGGTTTGTGAGTTTCCTTTAACCCATTAGGGGTCAAAGTCAACAAGCCTGCATAAGAATGCATAAGAATGCATAATAATATGTGATATCATGATATGATTTATGATGAGTGTCGGTCTGATTATGTACAAGATACACGACCTGGTACTGAACAGTAATTCTAGTCATTGACAACAGTCTGTGTCCAGCAGTGGACGTCGTCCGACTGATAATGATGATGAGTTTTTTTTTAAGTCTACGCGAATGACTAAGTCGATTTTACAGGGCATATTTTGACGTTCTGGGTATCTTTCATACAGACCTTTGTAACGCTGACTGCGCATCTTGGCTACAGCCGTGGTCTCGGAGGCACCCGTCCTCTCTCCGATTCCGTTATTCGGGCTCCGATACTACTGGACGAATTTGTAAAATTATTTTACCTACATTATCCCTGATGAAAATAGGCGGTATAACATTTTTCAATACATTAGAGATCACTGCTTCAGTAATGTAAACAAATCTTCAGAAATGGAAAAAAATATCAAAGTGAATCCACATATAGTTTGCTGCAGAAGTTATTCACCACGATCTGTCCCGACGGACGTTGTTCTGTAATAAATTAAATGGTATTATCATGTTCACGAGGCCGAAATTATTGTTTATGGTTTTTTAATTATAGTTCATCAATCAATGCCATATTTGGAAAATTTCCGTGCGAAGCTGGGGCGGACTGCAAGATACTAATGTGTGAACATATCTAATTTCGAATTCGTAGATTCAACTTTGATTACAAGAACCTTCAATAAATACCTGTCGACTGTTCTGAACGAGTTCTGTGTCCCGCAGACGAGAGCAAATTGATAAATCTAACACCAAATTGTTCCCTTTGGGAATCGGCAAAAAGTTGGAAATGTAAAAAAATTACAAGTCATTTTATTACTTTACTTCTATTTTCATAATGTGCATTTGTGTGTTTGTGATAAGGAAAGCGTAAAAAACAAAATGGAGTATAAAATAAGACAAAATTATAAGAATGGTTATATTTTAACTTCCCTCGGAAATAGTACATTTTCAAAATGCTATTAGGGTCGGTTTTCTGGAAAATGGAGCTTTTACTAGATTTATAAAGAAAATTAAAAGATTATTTTTTTTCATAAATCTAGTAAAAGCTCTATTTTCGTCATGTCCCTCAGTCTCGTCCGTATGTCACAGAATTTTTCCTTGGAGATTATGTGTTTTGTATGTTTGATATTTGGAAAGAAGGTGACTTAAATTAACCACTACAAAATGATGCAGTGTGATTTAGAAAACTAAAACTATTAAGGGTAGCGCTCTTTACATGTTAAAAGGGAATGGATGTTTTTGAAGAAAATGTAGACGCGTGAGGTGTCTTTCTGAACGGTATGAAAGTTCGAGAGAAATTTTTATGTTTATACTTTTGGACATATTCTTTTGTAAAGTGACAAAAACCCCTGCCGTAAAAAGTGAGTTTATAGAATATAGAATCAAAACTATCAACGAAAATTGGATTGAAGAAAATCGTTTTGGTAGAAGGTATAAGAGGTATGGTTTCTTTTCTGTTTATTGTTACGGAACCTTCCAAGGGCGGCGACTCGTTCCTGGTCGGTTTTTAATTACGATGGCAACTGCTCAAATAATTCAATCCTACGTAAATAAACCTTGGCGCATCGCTGTGCTTTCGCTTTTTTTACATTAAATGCAAGTTGAGGGCATCAACTGTTGCTTTTCATATATTTGTATAAAGCCAATTGCCCGAAAACTGCAATTGAGGAGAAAAAGAGTGAAATGTTCAATGTGGGTAAACGCTGACGATCATGTGATCCAACTGCTCGTTTGATTTACTTGCACAAACTACGATGCCAGTGAAAATTTTATATGACTTAAATGTACGTGGAAAATATACAGACTATGAGGCCAGCTGAGGCTAGCGCTGGAATCAACCCGTCGCACAGCCTTGCCAGCAACCAAAATGAGTGTGACATGCGTCGTATATAGCGAGTAATTTTAGACATCGTTAAAAGGAATACTTAAAAAATGTAGCTATGGATGCCATCGCATACCTACGGCCTATTCAATTTCCACACAAAGTTCGGCGCCACAGATTCGAGGTGACAACGACGAGACGTGTTTACGGCAATTTCACATCAACCGGCGGAGGCGCAGCGGCGCGGGTAACAACACGTGCTACGCTAAATTGAATTTCCCATCACGAGTACTGTGACCACCCGAGAGGAGTTGTTGAAATAGGACTAGAAATGAAATATTACGTTTGATTCTTAGAAACCAGACATGACAAATTATAAAATTTTAAGGAAGTCACATACCGATGTTTAACACTGGAATGAAAGTGATGACTGAACTGACAAACGAACTATTTTATATTCAAAACTATTTTATGATGGAAATAAACTGAGAGGTAAGAGTAATCTTAAATATAGAAGTTTAAGCAAAATTCGTTGTTCATTAAAGCAACCTAAAAGTAAGGACAAAAATGAAACACAATAAATAGAATGCGGTCATAAAAAGTACTTATGTCATTGAATTTTACAGACTGGAATTCTTCAATAAAAAAGTACGTTGAAAAGCTCCAACCCGCAACATTAAACACAAAACAATTGCTTTGAGCTTTATAAATCCATTTCTCCATGTTGAGTGTTCGACTGTTGAGCTCGCGTATTCAGAAAGGAAAATATGAAACATATTTGATAATCTAAAAGCACTTGTAGTTTATGTTGATATAAGGCGGACATGTGTTGGGGTAACTTTGTTCCTTGGACAATTTTTTGTATGAAATGTTGCCACATAAAAATGTAAAACTATGACGCATAGGTTATTAAAGTTATTATTACGATCCATTATTAATGTTAAATTGCTACAAATATCTTGATGTTTTATCTTTCATGTTAGAGTTTCATTGTAATTATAATTTAAGGAACATGATATTTTTGTTACGACTGCAACCAGTGACCCGGCAAGCAAGTTGTGAAGCCATATGGACACCTGATTGACTTTTATTGATAAAAGTTGAGTTCATTTATTTATGTCAATAATTGGTCAAAACTTTCCTGTAACATTATGCCGTTTGGTCACTCTAGTGGTCCAGTGGAAGTGTGGAATAATTTACTTTGTAGGTTTGTAGGTACGGTTAATGACTTACATCTGGGAATTATTGGATGCCGGAAGCAGGCGACTGCCAACCTTATGTCGCAGGGGTAGAAGTGAAAATAGAACTACGAACGAAATGGAAAACGTTCTGCTAGGGTCTAATCTCATCAGAATATGAGGGATTGTTTTCTTATCTATCGCTCTTGCCTCTGAGGCAGCTGAATTGATTTGCCAGATCTAACAGGAGACTTAGCTTAGCTTTTAGGAAGATGTAGTATCATACATACTGCATAGTGCAATGCGTGGTGCATGACACTACATCTACCTATGCAGCGGAATTGGGCCGGCACGACCGGGGAGGTAACTCTCGCTCACATAATACCGCCGTAAAATGATATCTTCAGTGTCGCATTTCGCGCGGTTTGTGAGTAGCCGGTGGCCCATTGGAGGGGGGTGGGGGTGAAAGGAGGGCAACGCATCGGTATAGAAATTATGAGGATGTTCATAGGCGTCGGTGGTCGTTCCTGGCTCTGATTGCTCGTTTGCCCCCTATTCTATTTAAAAAAAGCTAAGTGCACACAGCACGTACAGCTTTGCAGCTGCACAAGCACGCAGTTATCTATGAATTATATCTATCTTCCATTGACATAGATTGAGCCAAATCAATTTGGCGTCGCGATTCGTACGGGTTTTGAGTTGTAATCCATACACAACTAAACGCGAAGCTGGTTGTGCTTTATATTAATTAATTGTTTACCGTGACTATTCAATCAATTACCGATGAACGGAGCGATTACGAGCTCAGAATTGTTTGTAATTTATTTTGATTTGAAATGGCTGGATGAAGGCTATGTCCAGTGTTATATAATTGCACAGATTTAAAAGTCTGTCTAGACTTATCTACTGGCTACTAAATCAAAATGAAAATAGCGCGACGGTTACGCCGCGCCGTTGCGAGCTCTTGGTTGACAAGCCAACCATAACTTGAACTTAACAATCATGACTCTAAAGTTCATATTGTCACGGATAGGTGGATGTACCGGTGGGTTTTCACATATTCTTAACAGGACTGGGAGCCTTCCCCACCGCAGGTCGATAAGTTTTGTTTACGCATCTAATTCGCTATTTCAATCTTATTATAAAAATATCTTAGCACATATTTTCTTAAATATAACACATACATAAACATCCATGACCTAGGCGGTATTCGAACTCGCGACCTTAGGGGTAACACGCGGCCTAAACGCCATGTTTACCAACTGAGCCAACCGGCCGTCGCCGTGACGTTCCTATTTAAATATTATCTTTTATGCGAGTAGCCCGTTATATGTTCACAATAATACCTACTTCGTTGACTAAACAAAATAAAATAGTCATTGTTCTGCTATAGCATAGAGGGCAAACGAGCCACCGGAGACTTCTCACGGCTGCCATGACCATCCGCATAATTGTTATATTGATGCACTGCCCTCTTCTCCTCCTCCCGCCAATGCGATACCGGCTACTCACAAGCACCACGAAACGCGACACCGGAAGACGTTGAAGATGTCACTTTATGCCGGTATTATGTGAGCAAGCGGTACCTCCCCAGTCGTGCCGATTCAATTCTGCTTCAATGCAGCATAGCACCTCCTCTTCCTACATTTTACTAAACTCTATTATTGTATTTCTATTTCAATAGGAGATTGGCCCCATAGGAGAGGATAAGATAAGGGACTTTAACGCATCTGAATATGCGGATATTAATGGTTGGACCGAATGGCTCCGATTGCCTTGTGTCCCATGATATAAAAAAATAATATATGTACAGTGAATGCTTACAATGTTTTTGTACAAAATCTTTGACTGCTTACTGTAATTATGTAACGCTCTCGTGATCGCGCTGGCATGTCTGTAATGTGGCTGAGTCATTTTTTTCCTTTTAATGATGTTATATATAATTTTCCTTTTAAAAATTTAAATAACTCCATAAAGTAAGCTTCGCTATGGTTGTTTCATTGGTTATTCTCAGGTCTGGGCTACGCTGGAATGGAGCGTATAGATTTTCATTGCAAAAGATTGTATTTTCTATAGTACAGTGGGCAAAACGAACAATCGTATCCGTTTGACTACGACGCGCATAGACATCCGCATAGTTACGCAGGCAGCTTGTCCCTCCTTCCCTTCAATGAGCCATCGGAGGATCAGAAACCGCGCGATACCTACCGAATACGGGTTGCAATACAGCAATCCACTGCCTCTACTCACATTTTTTTAATCCGTTTGTTTGTCCGCAGCTGCACTCGGAGTACCGCAGCACGTACAGATGGCACGAGTACAAGGAGCAGCAGCAGCAGCAGGGCGTGGTGAAGCAACCCGCGCCCACGCCACCCACGGCACTGCCTATAGCCCGGGGTAACACCACCAAATACTTATCCTACATTCGCGCATGCAGCTTGCTGGGCTGCGGACTTCCGCACGCAAAAATGGAGTCATAAGATTGCAAGGTATAAATAAAAATTATTCACGACGAACGGAGGCCGCTCGGGAATCCGAGGTAGTGCCAGACTTATCCCGACTAGGGCCACTGCCTCCGCACTTGTTCGGCCATACCTAACTGCTGGCAAACAAGTTCCTAGATTATAGGCTTTATAGGTTATTTATAAAAAATAAGTACCTTCACGCCTTTTATCCCCGAAGAGATAGGCAGTGGACACCAGTTACCTACACTTACTTAGTACTTACTTATTGTGATTGTAAGCTGTAACTACATCGTGGCGTAGTGGTAAACGAAGATCGTTGAGGCGGGTCGAGTCCTGGCACCGACGAAAAGTGGGGAGGTTTCGCTTTCTCATCACAGTTGGAGCCGAATGGTACCGGCGCTATTGTTAAATGCGTCTCGTTCGTGAACACCAGCGTGAAATCCTTACTTCACGCTGGTGTCTCAGGTGTGGACTGAAGATTGTGTACATAATCCCTTACAAGATTTGTCCTTGATCGTCTTTTCGCCGGTTTGAAGAGCATCAGAGTAAAGGCTTTATGCAATAAAAAAGAGGCTCGTCTAAAAAATCCGTGTCAATTTCAATCAGTACGCTAGAATTTTTTGGACAACTGCCAAGTTTTGTAGCACGCAGACAGTTCAAGCATCGACTTTTAAGCAAACTACATGAGTACAATCACATTTGTGGCATTCACTGTGTCCCTACATTGGTTTTTCAAATCATAGATCTAAATATATATGAGGAATTGGATTCTGTTGAAAATCCTACTATTCCTACTCTTTGGATGAAATTTGGCACAGATATTGATTATACTGAAATAATATAATTTTACTTTTAACTCTTAAAAAAAATTGTTCCCTGGGCTAGATTTTGCGCGGGTAAAATTGAATCAAGGTAACGATAGCCACCTCACCGGTCGTGCCGACTCAATTTTCCAGCAATTCAAAGGAGCTATCGCGCTCCACTAATCGACATTCTAAGTAGTAACTCAATATAGTGGTTATATCCCTTATTTTTATAGTATAAGGGGACAAACGAGAAATTGGAGCTATTTGATGACTGGTGGTGGTGAAAGAGGGCAACGCTAATGTTAACAAGCGTCGCGTTACTATATGCGTTGCCCTCCTTCAAATGCCACCGATTAACAAATATATAAATACTTCCCAGGAGCCATGGAGCCCGCCATGCCCAGGCGGAAGAAGTACCCGGGCATGGCTTACAAGACCAACGAGCTGTTCGACCCGGCACCCGCAGACGACATCCGGCCACAACATTCCTCCGCATTTGATCGAGCCAGGGTAAGTAACTTAGTTCGGATGTAGCTAGGATAGGTCCATTAGTCTAGATGTAGCCTAGTTGAATCCTTTATTCCGGCTGTAGCCAGGATAATCCCATTAGTCTAATTGTAGCCTAAGTGAGTCTTTTAGTCCGGCTGTAGCCAGGATAAGTCGGTTAACCCAAGAGAATAAAAAGAATAAATAGGAAGTGCATGATACTTCGTTGCTTTTGTGTTCTCCGCATTGTCCGGGAACATCGTGGAAGTAATACTGGCTCACATAACACTCGGGATTCCGCAACTTTCTTACTCAAGTTTAACGATCGACGAAGAGCCCGAGGACAGGTCATGCATATAAACTTACCACCTGAGATCTCCTACATGTGAATAGAATAGGTGTAAATGAAATAGAATATGAATATAAGCTTCCCCAGATTTATAAATTTAACTGTAACCGTGCAGAGTGACAGAGTGCTGTGTTAGACATTGTACATAACCACAGAGCGTGTTTAGACATTGTACATAACCACAGAGCGTGTTTAGACATTGTACATAACCACAGAGCGTGTTTAGACATTGTACATAATCACAGAGCGTGTTTAGACATTGTACATAACCACAGAGCGTGTTTAAACATTGTACATAACCACAGAGCGTGTTTAGTACTCTATTCCGATTCTGAACATATAAAATATAGCCACAAAAAGTTTAACGTACTCGTAGTTATCTTTGAAATTTGTACTATATGTTGCTTTTTTCCGAAGCTCAACTTGTACTGTGGAAGCGAAGAGAAGCCCAATACAGCTTCATCGGATTGCTACGAGTGCCTGTCTGGCGACGAGACTAGGTTTGGGATCGAAAGAGGGACTGACTCCCCACTCTCCCGCAGATGGGAGAGATGCATCCCGATATGAGAGTGTTTGTAACAGCTAACTTAACTAATATTATCATGACCAGAGGGACCGAGGGGTTCCTCCTCCCCCGGCTCTGACGTCGGGGGGCCAGTTCGCGCGTGGTAGCTAAAATGGCCTCGGCGCTGACGGGTATGGTTGGCTCATGGAGAAGATCATGACAGGGTGGGCCGTCCCCCCTTCACCCTCTGACGGGTGAATATACGTTGCTTTACTTACTAGTTACCTAGAACGGGCGGCAGCTACTCGCCAGTACGCTATAATAAACACTACACTTCTTTTGCACTAGTCGTAAGAAGGTAAAATGTTCTAGCGTCAAAAAAGGACCTTTATGGGAGTGAGAGGAGTTTAATGAGAGGTAGAAGAATGGAGCTGGCACGTCGCATTTATTATAGTTTGTACGTTCCTGGTGCCAACTGGACAGGAAAAGTGCTGGCGACATGGTATAACAATTATTTGGATGTGTATGGGTGTTAGTCTTCAAAAGGCTCCGACGCCGCTTTTAACTAGTCGGTACGTATCCACTATCTTCCACAGTGGACATGTATGTGTGTTCCACAGTGGACATGTGTGTGTGTGTTCCACAGTGGACATGTGTGTGTGTGTTCCATAGTGGACATGTGTGTGTGTGTGTTCCACAGTGGACAGCCTATGCATACAGCAGATTGTCATCAATAGAATCCGAATGCTCGTGTGTCGCTTTCTCCTTCTATACATTTTATAAAACAACATCCCCAAGAACTGTTTATCTGTATGTGATCGATATTCTCGAAATCTACTTAATGGATTTTAAAGCGGTTTTCTACAATGGATAGAGCGATCACCGATGAAGGTTGGTGTATAATTTGATATCCAAGGGTGAAGCCGGGACAGATAACTAGTATAATACAAAACAAACCTAGCAAAGCACTTAGCTAGCAAATGGTTGCAATTCGGTTTATTTATATTTTTCTTTGGCGACAAACAGTTTAATTTATTCAACTCTCCTTGAATATGAAATGAGTTCAGTTGTAAAGCCCTAATAAAAAGCGAGTTGAATGTTATGAGTCAAATATGTTTATGTGGAACTGATTCATACACCACAAACATTTAATTTTCAATGGCTGAATTTTACTTTTAATTGTGTGGTTTGAAATCTACTTCAAAATGTCCCCTTTTCACATCGTTAGAATGGAAAATGCGTGCATGACACCACATTATTAATATAACGAATAACCCAAGTTGTCAATATTCCATTTCATTTATAATATTAAATGTTTTTTCGTTGACTTTGTACTCATGGAAGGTAAAAGTATATCCTTGGTAACATAAAAATAACTAAAAGACGTGGGTAGGTATTTAATTTAATAATATACTTTTTGTTTACTGCGCTTCCACAGAGCAAAAGACAGACAAAATGTTATTCATTTTGATATTTTGTGTGTTTTAATTTATTAAATTGTACTACACTTTAGTGTAGTACAATTTTTCTTCTACAAAATTATCTCCTCATGTTGAGACAGGCCAGTTGCAGTTTTAACAGTCTGTCTATTACAATAGAGACAAATATAAGCCTCCATTTTGGGTTGATAAAATAATAACACAATACTTATTTTGCAATATTATTTATCATTGAATACGGGTCCTGGCCTTGAATGATATAATGATTTACACATAATTGGATGTAACTAAAATAAATGAGCAATTTTAAACCAACTCTACCTAATTACAATCCGCCCACGTGTGTGCACCTGGCGTCGATGACGTCATGTTGGCGCTTCGATACACTGTACTCAAAATGCAAAGGTGATGAGACGGGCGCGGAAAGGAGACAGAGGAAGTGCGGGTGGATTGCATTGCATTTGATATACATTATTGTGAACGGGTAATAAATTATACACGTCTGATATCCGCAGAGCGCTCAAAGGAACGAGACAGAACGCGCCGGGCGGAGGAGCAAGTCGGAGGGTCCTCGCCAGCCGCGCTGGACCGACACCGTGGAGCCCAAGGTCTGTGCACGTAACGTATGTAACAAAACATATAGTCTATCTATACATACCATAAAGTAAAGTCTACAAAAATTGTCTGTCTGTATGTAATCGATTGTCTCAAAATCTACTCCCCGATTTTCATGTGGCCACCACTGTGTTTCACCAATTGATAGAGCGTTTAATTTGTTACTATAGCAATCCAGCCCGTATTCGCGAGCGAAGCCCGGGGAGGATCGCTAGTACTTTATAGTAAATACGTCAAGTTATTTTGTATGTTTCAATGTGGAAGAAACGCGACGTATCTGTCAGCCTAATGCCTAGACCTACAACCCTGTAAGGGATCTGAGGTGAAGATGTATGTGTGGCAATAGTTGTAGATAACACTAAAAGCTCAGCAACATTATGAACAGCTGCAAGTGTCGACTGTTACAGGGAACTCGAAGTAGTAAAACGAAATGCGATGAGCTGCTCAGTGGGCACAGCAGCGGCCCCCTCAAATCGAGCAAAAGAATAGCAAGGCCGTACCGCCCTTTCGGCGTATATTTTTAGCAATTATTCCTTAAGAAACGATATCAGACGCGAATTAAATATAAGGAGTAAAATCGTGTGAAACGGCGCGCAGCGATCAAGCACCTTTACCATGCTTACGCCGTTTACATCTCTTACAACGTTTCACTTCTGAATCACGGTGTAAACTCCAGTCGCGAGTCGAAATCGATATATACATTTAATTGAAGAGCTCACAACTACTGAAGCGGTGCCGCTTCAGTTGTTGTTTCGATTTTACCACCCCATTCGTCTTTAATGTATCAGCTGAGAAATAACTAGTATGTCTTTTGTAGTGCAAAGTCATCTCCTAAAATACGCGACATGGTTCTAGCTATCTTCATTTCCCGAAATAAAGTTTTTTGCTTTCGGATAGGATTTCTTCAAATTCTTTCCCTTACTGCTTTGACCACCATTTTTCATACGAACACTACGTGGACCGCCAGATCTTTATCTGTCACAAACAGAGGAAGTCTCATTGTACCTATTAATAGCCCGGTACACAAACACTTGACCACCCAGTGTATGAAGAGTTTTAAAAATTGCATTTTGGCTCCATATTCCAATCACAGCGATTCTGTTATCTTTATCACAACAACTGTCCATTTTAATATCGAAAAATATTGTACAATGTGTTGGTGCCACAATGAATAATCGTAAAAAAATTACAGGTTCCTAATTCAAATTTAGTATTTTTTATTTTTAATTGTAACAGTATTCATGGCCACACTAAGTATACCTACACAATTTCCGTGATTTAGCTAGTCCGGGTTTATTGCGTGTTTCTAGACTGAGGCTAGGCCATATAGTTTCATTGTAAGAGGCCTGTCAGTGGATTAAGGCTGATCGTGATGATAGTCTTAGTAGATTATTATTAACGTTTTGAGTAGGCGTTCTTAACCTACTTTGACTTGTATCGATGAGTTTCACTAGGTCACAACTTCAAGATAGGGTGTATCTTCGCTTTTAATATTTTTCCTTTAGCGATATAACGGCTGGCTTAATTTGGTTAAGGAGATTAAGTACGTAAGGGGATTGTTTATCTACTTAACTCACTACATACCAAATTCAAAACAAGAAGAGGAAAGAGGAAATGTTTATATACTAAAGGAGATAATTATTTTAACATTTTATTCTACTGGACTAACGGCGAGTTTGAGATGCATAAAGGTCCCAAAATTTCTAACTCTGAGTAACTATCATGACTCGGGAAGTAAGTGGCGTTACACCCCGTGGAGATCACGTAAAACCATCATTCCTGTCACTGATTTTATCATATCCCAAGATGTACTCTTTTATCTGATACTGGATAACTCAGTCACCGGGGAAGATTTGGTTCCTGTAGGGCCATTTGCTTCTCTCACAAAGCTTTTCTTATTTGCAATACCTTAATTTCTTACCAATTCAAATCTACACATCTGTAGATGTTGACAAAAAGAACAAAAAGTTAAAACTGAAATGCTAATAAAAGTACATGTTTAACTTAAATACACGTGACAATATACACATGTGTAGGACCAGCTGAGACGAGCGATATATTTTTACGAACTTCATCGGCTACGCCAACGTAGCAATGCAGCCAATTGTAACGCGAGATGAAGTCAGAGATTGAACAGAACCAAACACTTATCTTTTTTTAAAATATTTCCACAGGCAACTACGGCACTAGGTGAGGTGTTGGCTGCCAAAGAACCGGAGTCTGCAAGCACCGAGTACCAGAATCAGTTCGCGTGGCCCAAGGACTCCACCGATTCTGTACCACGCAAGAGCATCTCCATGGGAGCCCTAAAGAAGGCGGCCGCTGCCGAAGGTATTCATGAAGAAGTGCTCAACTTAAATAGGGTATTAAATAAAAAAAGTGTCAGCCCAGCTTTCGCGATTACACAACAGATTTTTTTTTTAAATTTCGTAACCATTTTTTTAAATGAAACTTTAGTGTCAAATAACGTCTTTTTACTCCCTTTGACAGTTGTTTGTTGATAACAGTTTATAGTGCGTTCAGAGTTATTTTACCTCTCGTTATTATGTTGACTAAACATCTATGTGTTTGGCAACACATAGATGTTTAGTGATTACTTTTCCCGATTTTCCCTATTAGTAAGTAGAATGGAGTATTCTCTAAGAATATTTTATTGTGTCATTGCCTCTATTATTCTGTAATTGAATCAACGCATTGTATATTTGAATTATTAAAATATCGATAGTTAATAAAACTCAATTTTTTTTAAATGAAAACGCAACACCCTTATCAGAAAAAACGAAATTGATGTTCGCACTTTCCTAATCAAACTTAAGTCAAAATCTTTGTATGGCGTAAAAGATGTAATATCACAACTACCTAAAAGAACTGTCGGAGGTAAAATAAACAATAACTCATTATTAGTAAAATAAAATCATTTATTTTCAAAAATATTTACCATTTCTAAAACATATGTTCACAGAAAGTAAGTAGAAGGAGGTGTCTCCAAATACCGCGCTTAGCAGGCTCGGCGAACCCTCATAACATGGAGTTCCACGATCTAGCACAGATCTACAAATAGCAGTATTTAAAATGAGACCATAACTGATTTTTATTGTGTTGTGTGTGAATGTGAATCGCCAGTACTGATTGATGTCTTTGAATTTCGTTGAGATCTTCGATTTTTAATGCATAATCTCTCAGGTCTGTTAAGTCAATGAAGAATGGGAAGTAGGAACAGGAACAGTATTAGCAAACTCTTTGCTTGTGAATATGACCATAAATAGGAGGGCATTTGTGTTATTTCAGGTTCGGTAGAAGCGCAGCCTTTAATGAGCCACGTGGATGGTGACCACGATGACGCTCACAAGACATACATCGAGGACTACCTTTGGAATGGCCAAAAGCCGGGTGTCCAAAGGTAAGTGATGTTTGTTGCACTTCACTTTTCATATTCATTACGTTTTATAACTGCTTTGATTTTAGTGAGGGCGCCACTAGCGCACTCTTATAAACTTTAAGATATAATTAAATATATAAGTTATGGTAACGATAGGCTGTAGATTATTGCACCCTTGCACATACTTTATATATACGTATATCATATCTATGTAAATAATATTTAATAATAAGTTCTAAAGATGCCTTTATGTTCAAGAAATTAATCGTTACTTTTAATCAATTTTTAGATAATCTGGCAGTTATAAAACATAATTTTGAAACCCATTTCTTCAAGATTAATAATTTATAAACAATTATGAATAGATCTTACAGAAGTGGGTTCAGTTTTGGCTTACCAAATTTGTCGTTCAAGCTTTATATTCAAATTTAAATCAATAGACTGTTTCAATTATGCATGCTTCAAATTACCTATCAAACTATACAGTTTATATACAGAGGGAACAATCTATCAGCTCAATTCGCTTCGCTTTCGCTAAAGCAGCTTCGCAGCTCACCATATCACCTCTACTGAAACAACACGCTAATCGAAAATCCGTGAGATTCCGGACGAAATATAATGACAATATACAGTATTGTGTATAATAGGTGTTTTAACAACTATGGAAGACAGTGACAGTTTCAGGTGAAGGAAGGAACCAACGTTTCGTCATTGCTAACGCTTTCAATATTTTTCATTCTCTTGTTTTGTGGCTAACCACTAAGTAAACTTGTACATATATAAATTCAAAAGAAATTATGATTTGATAAATATTTTAGAGACTGCCACTTTTTACACATTTACTATTTACTATGTTGTGTTTATTTATAAACCCAAAGTATGACTAATGTATAGCAACCTCTGAGATTAAATTACAAAGTCGCAAGTTATATAGGGAAAGGAAATAAGATATGTACATAGCATAAGTTTCACTCTATAATTCAACAAAATACCAATTGTAAAAAGGATAAAAGATATCGGTAGACACTAAAGTTTAACGTTAAATATATTAAACTTCCAAAATGTCTATCCTGGTTATAAATAAAATATTTAAAAAAAACATCATACCTTATAACTTCTTACTGGTATCAAAATAAAATTACTATGTCCCATGCCTATTAATATATGTGCAAGATTGCTTAGTGTCTGTTCTGCCCTGTGTATTTTCACTGTCACGACTGGGTACAGCAGAACAAGTCTAAATTTCGTTTTTGGTATTTGCTTACATCTCAATCTCCTCACGGTGGCGGTCTCCAGTCTCTAGGCCGAGTAGAATTACTTAGTCAAGACTATTAGTTCGGAATGTCATTCAATAGTAACTTTTTTAATATAAATGTGTCCTGCACTTATCGATGTGAACGTTGAATCAAATTTTTGTTAGAATGTATGTCGTTGTATCACCTAACACTCTGACACCTTGCGGCCGAATCGGTCGCGCTCTCTCCTTCTGCGAGAACTAACATCCTAACACCATTGCGAGCTTAACAATTATTTGAGCATGAATCTTACTAACCTAGCTCGCGCGATTTGTTTTGCCGCATCTCATCGTAACGGCCAGGCGCCTGACTTGAAATGGAATTTTGCAGAAAATCGACGTTCCGTAGCGCGCTATCGGCCCTCATATACAACGGGGAGGATCGTTCCACAGATAATAGGAAACGTTACAAAAGCGAGTACAAAAAGAAATTTAGACCGTTCTCTCAATACGTGTTTGAGGCGTCTAAAGGGAAATTTACGAAATGCAGGGGGAAGGGCAAGTCGAATGAGGAGGCGAGCGAGAGGTTGGTGGGGGACGCGGATGCGAGGGCGGGGCGCGGGCCGTCTGAGGGGGTAGCGAAAGGGGGCACGGGGGCCGGGGAGGACACCGCCAGCACGCTGCGAGCGGCCGGGCTGCAGCCGCTGGGGCTCGCGCAGGGCGACTCATGGTACCGCGAGGTGTTGGACCTCCGCAAGCGCGCTGGCGAATACAAGGTCTGCGCCACACTACATACTCTAGACTCTAGAGGTGTCTCGCTTTAGACGCGCCTGTCAGTTGTGCGAGTAGAGGTGGACATATTGAGGGGAAACCTGAGGCTTCTTCTCTCTCAATTATTACACTTAGGAAGATCGTACTTATGATACGTTACGCACACATAATTGAAAACAAATAGTTTTATTTTGCAATGAAATAAACATATGGCATCATAATATGTTCCAATCTACTTTCACATCTTCGCGGGCCGTCTAACACGAGATACATCATAGTTATTACTTTATCTAACATTAGTAAACCAAAGACTATTAAAAATTAAAAACTCAGCCTACAAAAATCCCTGTACTTGAAATAAAAAACTACAATTAATATTTACCAGAAATAAATTCGTTGGATTTAATATATCTCATTAAAGTAAATTGAGCATAGTTTTGTTGTCATTGAGCACATTTGATGAATTCATTAATGCAATGCCGTTCATCATGTGGCGAGCGGCACCGCACAGTCATGCTTCACATTCAATATTGGCATTGGTTCGACAGTACCGCGGCTGGGGAACAGAACTCGCGCCTGACCACATCACTCAGCTTTACAATAAGCAAATCGAACTCTGGTACCAAGTGTCGCGCCGATCCTCGTTGTCTGCCCTATCACTCGCTTCCACTAGTCACAAGTAAGTGATGCACTACATTATTTACAAATTGGCATGATCCGGCCCGAAGGACGAAGCAGCAAAATTTTCAACATCAATTACCTTTCACGTGCATCTAATCGAAACACTTTTACTTGTGAATTAGAGTGTTATATATCAAAATACAAAATTATATTTTACCAGCACGTTTCTTTGACCAAAGAAAAGCAACTTTAATTTAACATTAGACCTCGCTTAAACCAGTTGTACTTAAATCCTCACATGTGTAGTAGAATCAGCGGAGCATGAACCTAGCTTGTGCTATTGAAGTTACTTGGTCCTTCGAGCCCTGGTGAGGCCTTAAAATAATATAAACTTTATTTAATGATGACTCCGGCCGAGAATGCCTTAAATCGCCAATGAGCCACATAAGCTATGCATTTTAGATATCATTAGCCTTTTGCTAATAAACACGCTAGGTTTGAAAATCTTTTGTTAATTTTATAACACTGTGGTCTGAACACTCAAAGTGTTTGGTATTTCCAGGGCATTGGCACGCGATGAAAAAGACGGCAAGGAGTCTAGGAATCACTCGCCGAAAAAGTTCAGGTCTTTCCGTTCGGCACCGCACCAGTCCATTCATGCCAAGCTGCAAGAGACCAAGGCTTTGGAGCGGTCTCCAAATAAGACTTCACCCCAAAAGCAAAGGAAGAAGTTGCAAGGCCATAGCTTTGATGAAGGCGCTAATCAAGAAGGTTCGTAAAGAGGCCCATTTACACATTGTTTAGGGTTCTGTAGTTCGAAAGTGTTATAACTGAGAAAAGAAGAATTCTGGCGTCGGAACAGAGACTCAATATCACCATCACACGTGTGGCAAGTGAGGATGAACTAGTCATTCAAGAATCGAACTGCGTCGTGCCTCCTTGTCAGGCCTCAGTGATACTTCAAAAGAAATAAATCAACCCATTAAGGATGACTTTGCTGTCAGTCTGTCTGCATGTTTGTTAAGAAAACCTATGGCAGCGGTACTTTCCTACGACCTAGAATCCCAGAAGCATTCGTCAAGAAGTAAGATAATGCAATGTAAATTAAAAAAAAAACTGAATTTGGTTATTCAGGTGTTTTTTTACATTATATTTGGTTTATAGTTTTTTTTTTTTTCATAGGAAAAACCGTAGAGAATGTAAGTTTGTCAACTTTTTAAGTTGTCAGTTGGTACCCCCCGTTTAAATCTAACTGATCGACTGATTTTTTAAATAATGAAAGCGAAGTAGCTAGTCAAGGCCATGATATTAAGATCTTCTTCTGGCTGATCTGGTCATAAGTGTAATTCATTTATTAGAATAAAATTTGAGAAACAAAATTTCCAGGTGCTAAGTCAGAAGGTGTGTTCCGGTCCCCCAGGCGTCGGCCTCGCTCCGCCGACCCGGCACCAGTTCCTAGCGTGACCAGGCACATGGTCAACGGTCATGAGGCACACCCTCGACCGGCCAAACCCACTGGTATGCTTTCCAAATTGCATGAGAACCAAAGGATACTTAGCAATGTAAAGTTTTTGGCCCCCTTAGATTCTGTCCTCAAACGGTAAATATAAATAAAGCTGCACTTTATGTCTATGAAGTTTGCAAGATAAAAAAAAGATCTGAACGAAAAGTAAAGTTGATATTGAAAATATGACGGGAATCTTAAATTGTGTATTTTATAGATTCGGTCAGGGGATCTTTTGGAATTTCGACATTTCATAACTCGTCCGCTCGTGCCTTTCAGTGCCCCAGTAAACAGCCAGCCAACCCATACAACCATTTGTTGGTTTTATAATGCTTACAATATCTCTCGGGATCCTGCGAACCTTTTTCATGACGTTAGTTTATTCGACAATGTATTAAACCTAACTAGAGAATAATTTATATAAATTTATACATATTATAGGTACCTACTATAAAAAAAAATGTTTGCATTGTAACCTTCTTTGAAGAAACATAAACTTCGGCGTACGCACACTCCAAAGTTTCTTCTCATCATCACTAATAACTTCTTCATTTTTGTTCAAAATATAACAATTCGCGAATTGGTTTTAGCATTTGACTGAGACACTTGCATCCCCGAATTCTACTTGGCTTTCGACCTTACGCCTCGTGGTTTTTTTTTTTTTTTTGGATAATCATTGATATTTTGCCCCTCTTCCTTAGATAGATAGATAGATAGATTAATTATAAAACGTAGAAGACGTGCAAAGCTGCAATTTATCCAAGATGACGGCACACACGCGAGTACGAAATTCAGCAGCGAAATTTGGAAAGAAAATGTTATAAATCTATTAAAACATTAATTTTGAAATAAAATCACGATCCCTTGCGCAGTCACATGATTGTACAGACACTCAAACATTACCGAGTTTCTTCAATACTCCTCAGTGTTAATTTAAATTATTTCAAATATAGCATGATCATAACAATTTTTTTTACAGGCATGCAACTCCCTTGTACTTACTCATGTAACATATTTGTGTGTAGTACGCATCTGTCCTTTATTATCAACGTGTGCCGAAACCAACCAAAAAATGCAAATCAATAAAAATATATCCTTTCTCACAAATTGTGAAAGAATAGTGGATTTTTATACAAAAAGAATAGTGCTTCAATTGCTAAGATATCACCATAGAGATAATCCAAATAGATAAGGGAGATAGAAGACATCAAGCCTAGACGTGGCCGCCTAAATCAGTACAGTTAGCAAATGGATTTCACCCTCTGCATCTCTTTTTTTTCATTTATTTCTCTCTGCGCCACGCGCATTGCGAGATAGTATAGTGTTTCACACCTTCCTTTTCTAATAACCAAGACTACGACTTCCCATCATATACCTGACTATGGCATCCCTTCTCTATTTATGTTATCTCTAATTCAATATAAGTATAAATGATACTTTAAAGATATCCTCTAAGAGAGATAAACGTTGTATTTCTTGTGTTAAAAGACTAAGATGCGTTCGATATAAAAAGGAGTGTTAGCCTACCTATTGTGTTAGAAATATTTTAGAATCTATCAACCAAATTCTATTAGATGTGGCAACTGTTGAACTTCTTTATTGATGTATCATTTGTTGTAAGCGTGCTTAATGCCTCCCTGTTTCTAATTTCAACTAGCAATACTTAGAAAAGAAATACTAGGAATATTTAGTTTTACGTTTGTCCTGTAGGTCTGCCGTTAAGTAGGGGCAGTAGTAATAGAGTTAGGTCATCTCGAGGCGAACGGTCGCCCTCTGTACCAAGCAGAGTTCTGGTAAATGGGCCTGTGACTACAGAGGAACCAGAACGAAATCGACGCAGCAGGAGTGTTTCAAAAGTGGGGATTAAATTGGGTGCGTAACTGCGAGAGGGTTGCGTCGACGCTCTGCTTTTTAGGCAAAGAGTTGCTTTAACTGTGATGCTTTAGTGACGTTATTAGAATTCACATTTTCGCAAAACACCATTTCCACAATTTAATTACTTTGCATTTAATATTTATAGGGGGATTTTATGTAACTTTATAATAGCCAGAATTAATGTTAATATAAAAATTAATATAAATAAAATATGTTGTGTGAAAAAAGATTGGAGTTTATAAATATGATTCTATTGCCATGTAGACATGCCTAACTGTTGGCACATTGTTCTTTTGAATCTTTGATAAAGCATTCAATAGATTGGGCTCGCAACATTATAATTCCATGTGACCGGGATAAGAAATAGCAAAAAATAGCAAGAGCAACGAAGACAGAGATATTATTGTGCATCTCTTTCTCAATTTCGCTTTTTTCTGTATGACCTATCTGAGTTTGAGTCAAACAAACTAGACGCCAATTTATGACAACAGTGTTTAATATGAAAATTATTTATATTTAAGAATTAAATATTTGTGAATTTGATAATTCTATGTGAATGGTTTTCATTACTAAAGAGTTTAAAATGGTTTACTGCTGTGTAAAAGGCTGTAAAAATCGAACTGAACGGAAAGTTGAAAACGTAACATTTCATTCGTAAGTATACGTTGTGTGCTTGTTGTGTGTACATGATTAGCTAGGATTTACAGTAGTTAATATTGGAAAAACATTGCAGTAGGCATATCATACTGCACATTTATTGCTTCAAAGTTTTGTTTTTGCAAAAAATATCCATCCAAATTGAAACAAATATAAAAGAGATAAGAAAATGACGTCCCACGCGGCTATTATTATAAAGCCGTGATCAGACCCACTACTTCTAAATTTGGGTGGATTTTTATTGCAAAAACAAGAACATTTTATGCAATAAATATGCGATCTCATGCCTTCTTTAATGAAAAACATGCTTTTCCATTATTAAGTACTGTATATCCTAGCTCATACTTTACACACAATAAGCATACAACCTTCCGCTCACACGGAATAATAATAATGCGTGCCAAATCTATTGTATACTTCATCTGAGCTCAAATAGGTACATCAATACCTTGTACCTGCTTCAAATAGTTTGAGTGGGTAAAGTATTGATACTGCTGGGCACCCTATAGCGTGACGTATTTGTTTCCATCCCTGTAAAGTAAGACGCCTTGTCACATCAATTGAATGCTTTATCTAAGTTTTGAATATTAAATAAATGACCAAATGGAGACACAGATAAAATAAAATTATTATTTTTCTATTACAAGCTCAGGCTTCTAATTTAAATCTTGAATGGAAAAGCAGTGAAACTAAATTCCCTCAACGTTCAAAACAAAATTATTACAATGACATTGACATGTCTTAATATGTTACCAGATACGATGTCTTAAATGTCATTATTGTACTTTTTAAACTCTTCTACGTGTTTAATTCTCTACACATAATATCTTCATATAGAAATTTAGATGGAGATTACTGTTTGGCTTTGAAAGGATTTCATAGCAATGCGTCTACGCAACTCCGTCATTGGCACCAACGGCGGGAATGGCTTGTACACGGTGCTGTGTGTTTGTATTGTCCGTTTGATACACTATCTGCACCTCATATCATACTTATCTTGAACGTGTAAAATGAGTCTAACAAACCATTTTATAATACTAGGAATGGTTTATGCCAACCAATGTAAAAGCAAAACAAATTTATCAAAACTATGTTTGTAAAATAAATTCAAAATCTTTGTAAAATATTTACTTTAACTTTAATTAAATAGAATTCACTTTGCTCTCCATGCATTAATTTTTAAAAGTTAAAACTATGAGAATGAAAAAGAACACACTTGACTCAAGTATATTTTGAAAAGCGATCCTTGTACTTTTCAAAACAAAAGAAATGAACACACACAAATACTGCACTCGCGTCACACGTAGAACAAATTGGCTTTACATGTTTTGTTTTGTTAGAATTAGAAAACTAGTGAATGTCCCACTGAATGTGTAATTGTGACCATCGCCTGTTTCTTATCTTTTATTTTTGAAATTTTATATACATGATAAGACACAAACACACACCTATTTAAAACCGTACCACTCTCAGCTATTGTTTACTATCTACACAAGTAAAACAAGCACTTTATGAACACGGTCATGGTAAAAGTAACTATTTCGAGGTCGGCGTTCTTACATTAACTAAGTCCATGACATAAAACGGGAAATAGATTGAATTAATAAAAACCGCTAACTAAATTATAATTTCTCAACTTTTTTTTTCTATACATTTTCTACTATAACAATATTAACATATATCACTTATGTTACAGATGATGAGATCATACCATCTTTACGTAGTGCATCCGTTGCCAAGGATCACTTTTTCGACGATTCCCCCGTCGTTAAATCTCCTCCAGAGCCGACCAGGGTGAAATCTCCGGAGCAGCTGAACATGCGCTCCCCGGATCCAGTCAACTGGACCGTGCCACTTGATACCGGGAAGACCTTCACCGTCACCCAAAACGTCAAAAGCGGTGAGTGCAGTCTTTTGAGCAGGTTGGCAGCAAATATTATAAAGTTAAGTTAGGCAAAAATTTGGAATTAAAAATTTAAACGTTCGTATTGAAAATGCTATCACTATTATTGCAGTACATAAAATTAGGAACGTGGTTTAAATTATTGAAATATATTTTTATTTTCAAAATAATTTTAAGCCACGTTTTATCAAGTTCAGTGAACCTCAAGTAGTAAATATGCAAAGAAACTGTATATTAGTTTCATTGGCTTCAAGGAGTATCTTTTTCACTTGCAATTTTTCGGTGATGGCGTGCACACAAACAGCATGAAATATAATAAAAACATTTTTTACTGTAAAACAATACATTAAATGCGCCTTGTCTTCTTCTAATATTTCGTGATTGTCATGCACAACATTTTGGCTGCATTCTTTTCTAAATCTTGCTTGTAAATACCAAAGCTCATGATTAAAATATCATACATTTTGAATACCTGTTAAGTATAGAATGTTTTAATTTACTTAAAATATTTTAGCTTTTGGCATGATGAACTGAGAAATTTTCTTAACTACAAAATGTCTAGCGGTGGTCGAATGTGAAAATTAAAATTCCTTATTAATTATTAAATTCAAAATATCATGGTAGAAACAAGTCAAATTTAAATAGTATTTTAACACATTCGTGCAGGCAACATTATGAATATTTTGTAAGAAACATCATCGAAGGCGCTAAAATTTATGTGAAAAAGTTATATGAAATTCATAATGACACGTTTCAAATAAAGTTGTCAATATCTTTAAAATTCTATACACACATTTTAGGCTTTATTCCTTATTGATTTCCATATTTGGGACCACAGAATCCAATTCATGACTTTAGTACCTATTTAGCATTCTGCTAAAACTGATTTACACCTTCGGGGCGAAATATAAGTCTTATTATTAGCCCTGAGCAATTAAAAATATTTTAAATTATATTTTTATGGAATTCATATTTTATTACGTACTTTTGTATGCCGACTTAATAATTGTGTTTTTAAAAGTAATTATTATTTAAATTGAACAAGATACTCTTTACGTAGATATAATATATAAAATTTTTGACCATTAATTGGCTAAAATTATTTAGGATAAAATTGGACCAGCCAAAGGAAAATATAATCATTGAAAACTTAACAATTGCTTATTATAAAGCATTTGTAAAGTCAAATGACGGTTATGTTTTTAATCTATTCAAATCAACAGTCATGTCACTCGATGGTAATAATTATGTAACATATAATAAACGAACATTATATGTAGCTTTTATCTAAGATATTAACAATCTTTTTGCTATATTACCACCAAACATAAAAAAGAATAAATATTTCATGAATAAATATCAATGATTTGATAAGTGTAGCCCTTTTTAAATAAAGTCTTATTATTTCGAAGGTTCTTGAAACGCAAAGTTATATTCTCTGATAAATAGCTGCACATCATGTTGTGACAGTATTTGCTAAATAAAGTACAGCTAGGCTCAGACAAGAAGTCATTTCTATCATTTCTAATGTAATAAAATGTGAATAGTAACCCACAGTAAATTGTAGAAGCTTGCAACACTTACACTAAATACAACACAACGAGATCATTCGATATAAGCGACAAAAGTGGTTGAACACTCATTAAAATATCGTTTTTATGTTCGCATACATTTTGTTCTGTTTTCAACAATCCATCTATGATTATTTTTTTTGTATTTTGAGGCCACACAATTGTACAACGCCCATCAATGTCGTAACCATTAATATTTATTTTCATAATTATAATAACTATAAAACTAGATTATTTCGCACTTTTATTTCCAAAACAATAACGGTAAAATTTGATGAAGCACTATTTTCTTGGTTAATATTTATTGGCTGTGGTTTATTTTTTAAAAGGAAGTACATTTTTGTGGATCTCATGAACCTTGAGTAGTAGTAGCGTTTCATTCCATCTACCATACAAGTCGCTCACCATATTTCAGATGACAGCATTAAGCGCCCTAGCTCTGAGTTTAAGAGCAGTTCAGTAGCCGAAGAGGGTCCCGTGAAGCCGGCAGGTACGCCGACCACCGCAATCGCCTAGGTCATCGGCCATACACGTTTTAATGAGTGTGACAAACAGACATGCGACAGTGAACTCTAACCTACGAGACTCAAAGTCTAATAGAGGTCACTGCCACATAAGCACGACACACAATCGACACCAGAAAATATATAATCTGTTTTATATTATTATATTTATTGAATAGTTCATGATTAAATTGTGTTAATCCAATAATTGAGATGCTTTTATTTATTTTGACCGTACTCCGCTGAGACGTCGAACACGTATGTATCCACTTGTCTGTGTGTGTGTCTGTTTCGATGTTTGCGTACACTATCACTGTTTGGCACCTAATCTTTCCTTTTCTCCATGCCATCTGTCATTCAATTTTGCATGCCACCCTTATTGTATAAATTATTGTCAGTTTACAATTAAAAAAATGGCAACATTTTATACCCCATTTGCCATAAATAGTAACTTTTTGACTATATATTAGATAAACTTCATTGACTCGCAATGCACGTGTTACGAAATATTTTCCTATACAGCTTCCTAACGGAATGTTTCAATATTATAGTTTCATGTTTTAGATATTAATGTCATCTTACAAATTAATTTCATCTCGTAAGTCCACAAGATGAAAGTCCTTCTTAAACGTCTCAATCAAATATACAATTATTATAAATAACGAATACATCCCAAAAAAATTTTTGTTGAATACCATAAAGTACTTATTAAAGCATATTACAACATATATTATATTAAATTATGGCACACAAATAGGGTTTTTTTTTTAATTTTCTAAATGCCTTATTGATGTATGATATTATGATTTTGACCTCTTTTTAAAATTACGAATATCAATATACAATCGGATGTAATTATAATAAATTGTGACGTGTCGAATTAACTTCGGGTTAATAGCCTGCTACAATCTTCCTAGTACTTCTCGGTGCGACATCAAAGTTGATTATCAAAATTTTATATTTAATTCAAATCATTTAGAATTAAGTATGACGTTGTATTTTAAATGCATTCGTCGTCAGACAACGTAGGCGTTAAATGTGTTATCAATTTAAACAAATTTAACTGGCAAACTTATCATATGTCCAAACCTCACATGACAACAAACTTATTATCAACTTAGTGTTTTAAAAAAATTTAAGGTTTAGTTTATTAGATGAAAATCTTAATATTTAATCTACTTCTATCCTCTTTTCTAGTTATGCATGTTACATATTTATATGGGCGATCTAATATGCACCAAGTAGGAAACCAGAAAAATAGGTATTGTCTAAGTTTGAACAAGATGCGGGACTGGCATGTAAAAATGAATCACCTCTGCGTATTGTTTAACTTATTTTTTGTTATGATATTTAATAAATTAACAAAAGAGCACGTAAGTATTGACACTACATGGAGTAGATCTTTAATGTTACAATCCTGAAAATAAATAGGTACTATTTTATCATTAGACGTTTTAAACTGCCGTGCATATGAGACCTTCGAATATAATTCAGAAAAATAGCATATTATATTTTTAAAAATAAATTTATTTATTTTTAAAAATATAATATGCTATTTTTAAAAAATTCATGTAAACGTAGTAGACTACATAGATAAAAAAATAAAAATGTAGTACTTAAAAAGTTAGGTAAAATAGATATCTATGAACTAACTTTGTATTGCACACCTATAAGAACGAAATTCTAATGTTTATCTTCTTCCTTACAGTAGTACTATATGTAAACTACAATAAATCAGATTTTCACGTAAATAATATACTTATGTTATGAAATAATTACAAATGCACAGCAGTTGAAGTTAGAGAAAGGTTTTAAATATCCTAGATGTTATCTCTTAGGTGCTTACCCACGTTTACAGTTAGTCGCTTTGTTCCTGAATATACTAAGTACTATAACAGAATAAATTAATAAACGCTTTTTCAGAGATTGCACCAATACACCACCAGCAAATGTCCCCAATACGTTCGCTGAAAAAGAGTGAATCTCCCACAAGTCTGAGTAAGCGTACAGACAAAACACCCACCACGCCGATAAGCCTTACGCCCATTGATGAGACCAAAGCGCTCGATATGAACAAAGTAAACGGAATAAACGGAATAAACAGCAACCAAACCACTCCAGAGACTCCATCGCAGGAAAAGGAGGTGGTTAAGAAGTCAACAGAAGCAACCCAAGTAGCTCCCGGCGTTGTAGATACCACGGTTGTTAACGAAACCAGCAGTGGGATAACCGCCGCAGAAGTACTGGACCGAGCTCGTACGAGATTCGACAAGTTTTGGGGAAAGAAGGAGGATGATGTCTAAAATCGATTTAGCAGATAGCATGCGGATTTTTCTGAACACAGAGCGCCATCTAGTTGCTTCGACGTTCAAAAATAACTGTGTGGAGACAGCTTGTGAGTTGCGACACAGCTTTAAAATATCCTATATGAGGTTGTTACAATCACAACCAATAGCTTAAAACCTATTTAATAGCTTCGCTTCGAAACGACGAATTGTAATTATGTACTTTATTAATGAATTCCTTATCATCATCGATGAGGTGGCTTATGATATGTAGTAAATGCAACTAGAAATAAAAAAATATTTATGTTGTCCTGATGTCTTCAACGAACGAAAACATTCCATTCAAAATATTACCGACTATTCAATTCTTCTATTTTTATGTGTTTTTAAATTGCTGCGGTTTTTTAATTTTCCAACACTTTAGTATCCATAAAATACCTATAAAAATAATAGTTTACACATAGCATTCTTTCGAAATGTCTTGATTGGTAGTGGTCTATGCTTTCGGAATTATCACCGATTGCGTCTTAAATTACTTTTTCGTCAGTCTAAAGTAGTAAATAATAAAAATACAGATATTTTATGGAGTACTTTATGAACTGTATTTTTGTAGCTTTCTATAAGTCTCGCTTTTTACCGTCTTCTCTTTCCGTCCACATTGCCATTGCGATTTTATCTTTTTGCATCCTTCCTATATTGGAATATCTAAAAAACGACATTTACAAAGCGTTTTTAAATTACCTAGAACATTATAAGTGTAGGTATGTTACGTTTCAATAGTTTAATGATTATTTAATGGTATAATATATACCGACTATTTAACGAGACGGTTTATAAAAGAAAACTATTTGCCTAATGCGTATACGGATTAATAGATATTCACAAACCGTCCTGGGTAGGCTTTTTCGTGATAGCTTTTTAATAATATTAACATGAGTTATGCTGCAGTATACCTACACTAGCTACAAATTAAATCCATGTCTTTGTATTCTTTTATTGGTTTAAATATTGTTATTTCTTATTAAATTTTGCTTGAACACACATTGACATTAATATTCCATACAAACACAAAACATGTTATCGATTACTGTATATGTTATAATAATTTTTAATTCTATAGCATTACAAAATGTGTTGATTAAAAAACTTTAATATTTATCTAAGTCTAAGAAGTGTTTCGAAACTGAAGTGGTGTGTAATTACTAGGATTTGCAATATCACATGTTTAAATTGATTTTTTTTTCTTATTCCTAATGTTATATCTTGACAACTACAATAAAACTGTCTTAAAAATAAAATAAACGTTCTAAACATAAGTTGTTGTTATATGGCTAAGTAATGACATAAGATGGCTGTAAGAATTAATATGCCTTTGTCTTTCTTCTTATATAAAATAGCTATACGATTTTTAAATTCTGAATAATGTGTTGCGTGGGAAAAACTACTTGATCGTCTATGTATATTGTTTAGTATTTATTAAAAACTATGGACTTTTCTCGCCAAAAATGTCGATTGTGCTTATCAATGACAGATTTTAAAATATCTTTATTCGGAAATTTTTGTCAAAACATAAATATGCGGGAAAAAATATTAGTATGTCTCAAAATTGTGGTCGATGAATCTGATAACTCGACCACTATATGTTATAAATGTGTTGAAAGTATAGAGAGGTATTATGATTTTACAATAAATATAAAGAGATATCAAGAAAAAATGCATAATTCAAATAATTTTGATCGCCATAATGTAAAGAGCGAAGTAGCGAATCGACGCCATATCACGTCGTATGTACGAGAACAGTTTATAGACGAAGACTACACATTCTCATTCTTAGACGTATCTAAAAATAAAGATTTTAAGGATATTAAACCGTCTAGTCCGGAATTTTCCTACTTCTCACCGAAAAACTCGTTGTATCAATCGAGTGAGAAAAGATGGAAAGGACCAACACGGCTTCATATTAGAAAATCGGAAAAGACTGAACCATATATCAAATTCAAAATGGAGAAACCAAGACAGAATTCCCGCGATATTTTCGAGTCTCAGTCACAGGATGTAGATGAAACTGATATAAGGAGTTTCGATTGGAAACTCACTCCGGACGACAATATTTTGAAAAAAGTGAGAGAAAAGTGTTTTGGTCGTTTGGAGTTTTAAGTTTACCTACCTACTTCGGTAATTCTAAGTACACATAATACGAAATAGCCTAAGATTGTAATTCCTAGTACATTTTATGAAATTCCGTAGGACAGGGTATTCCAATGTGTGTACTGTGTTTGTCAAATTTAAACACTACTAAACATAATGTAATTGTAAATCTCAATTGTAATCTCTAATACAAAAATATCTACTAAACTGTATGAACAGTATCCAATAGGTACTCTAAAATTTGTTTGTATGCGTTGCCATACATATTATTTTCCTGTCTTTTTTTTTCGTTTTACTTAAACAACGGCATTTGTCTCTCATTTAAATTTTCCATTTATTTTGTATTTACTTGTCATACGTTTCAGGTACATGAATGAGGCATTCATTTATGTACCTGTTCAATTCGGTCAAAGCGCATTGATTTGTATAACAAAAAATACCATATAATAATCATAGCATTTATGTAATTACTAATAAGTCGATGTTAATAAATATTTCAATTCTTACGAGATAATTAAATGATTAAATTAATTTAATTTAATTAATATAAAAATGAATTGCTGGTAGAATCAAATAGAGAAATGCCCATTTATGTACTTTAATTAAGCACTCGACAACTAAACTAAAAACAATGTCTGCAAATCGTAAAATAAAGATATGTATTACATATAACTTCTAAAAGTTGTTAGAATTTTAATATTCTAAGGTGTTGCCACAGAAAATAGAAAATGGTAATCTATCTGTTTTTCGAATAACGAATAATTGTCTCCTTGAAAACATCCTTCGATATTGTGGAAAGGACTATTTCTTTTGGAAATACAAAATACCGGATGCAAAATATTTATAGCATTGCGATAAGATGTTCTCTAAACTGGTACTTGTCCTAAGACTGACTAACCGAACTTTTACCGAAGGTTTAGACTTTTTAGAGGATGTGTAAATAATCACTATTTAGCATAAAAGTAGATAGCCAATATACGGCATATACTTTTTTCATGTGTCCTAGTTTCCGGCTTAAGATTGGTGGCGTTGTGTTAAGGTGTTAACACATGCGCCAGAAGTTTCCCTCGCCTTGGCAACTGCTAAGAAATAGGTGATAACTTAAGCTTACAATATGCTTTGTTATTACAAAGCATATGAGGGAGCTATGTCGCGTGACCCTTGCCTTTCGATCAAAAATATTTGAAAAAGCTTATGATGAATTTATATTTCGAAGGATGTGGTTCATGGATTCCAAAAAAATTATTACATAGGTAATGTGAGGATCAAAATCAGTATTACAGTGCGTACCATTACTGTTCCTATGTACATTTCCACGCACAAACCATTGTATGATTTACCCTTTGTAGAGCAGAAAGTTGGCAGGATATTAGCTTTGCTACTGGTTTATAGCGATTCAGTTACATCAGAATGGACACCTCAATAAAAAAAAAAATCTTTTGGATTTTTATTATCAGTCTCTCAGTCAACAGGAACGTTTTCTGGGCAGATCCTGTCCGCGATGTGTTTTTTTTTTTTTTGTAGTGTAGGGCAAATGACCAGGTTATCGACTGTCGGCGCCCGCATTATTGTCATCGTGCGAACTCGTCGCCCTCTTTCCTCTTACCCTCCTACAGACGATCAAAACGAGACAGTATAACTTGTACTTTACGGCGGCATCATGTGAGCAAGAGATTCTTCAATCGTGCTGCACCAATTCGGCTGCAATGCAGCGTGACATTACATATTACTAACATCTACTATAACGCGTTCAGCGTTTGTTTGACCTCTGGCTGTTATGTTGGCTAAAAAGTCAATGCGTTGCCATTACTACTTTTTATGAATTTCCCTATTAGAAAGTAGAATGAGGAGTAATATTATGTAGGAATATTTTGTTGTCACAATTAATTCTATTGCTCAAAAATTCATAAAAATAAGATTGTTTTAAAGTAAATAAATATTTTTTTAAAATGAAAACATCACCTATAACTGAAGAAATAAAGCAACACTGTTATTAAGAAAAACTATTTTCTGTAGCCACATTCTGAAACACATAGAAGTTGTGTAATAAAATAAAGAAATTATTGATTTTAGTCTTTGTGCATTATTACATGCAGGTGCACACTGAGTAAAGAAGTTGTAATGCTAAAGATACATTTTAAATATTTATAATTGGGTTGGCAAAAGTTGTTGAAATTTATGACTTTATTATTATTATTAACGGGTAAAAAATCGAATATAGGTACCACCAATTATCATACATGTCATTGCCTGTCCACATTTTGTAAGGGGAGACAGCACGTGTCAGATAACATAGGTTGTTCAATGAAGAAAAGAATTATAAATGGCGGACTCTCGCTGCCACAAGCGGACGGTAGCGTCAACAAAATTGTTTAATATTTTTGTTTAGTTGTTAACATAATAATAGCCAGAGGTTAGAATTTTTACTTATTACTTACTCATGCTTTCATCATGATAGGTATAGTAAGAAATCATATATATTTTTTCAATAATCTAAATGTTACCTCTTAAACGGATACAAGGGATACCAAAGATTCTCATTTCAATGTTGAAGGCACTTTAATCCAACATTTACTGTCGACGTCACTTAATAAGAACAACAATTTTAGAGGTAAGCAAATTGAAAAACATTAAATAATAATAATAAACTTAAAATAGTAACAAAACTATTTTGACAAAATATGCGTATTGATTTATTTTTTGTAACGAGTACCTGTTTACATTTTTTTTACTGCTTACGTTTATGAGTGAGGTAGCTGTAAAATCCGTCATGTAACATTCTTTTCCGCAATGAAACGGCTTATACTAACTTACAGAAAACTAATTGTCAGTCAGAGATAAAATAAATCTGAACGCGCCAGTACTCCGTTATTGTTATTCCTGACAGCTAGCAATTACACCCATAGACAACAGCACCGAGATGTCGACTACAAAATAGGAAAATTACTATCTTTAGAACATCAGGAGGAGCCGTCGGAAGGATAAATTAAAGTCCACGTACGAACAGTTACTTCACAATTCCGTTTATTTCATATCCACATCGAATTATACACAATCACTAATAGAGTTCGCGCCATTACTTACACAATAAAGATCACATTTTAACGTTGAAGTTACATTTAACGTCGGCGTTTTGGCGGGCAACAGAGATCCACTAGGAAGCAGCTAATATACACAGATGCACAAATTTACAAATACTCTAGTGATACAATTGACATTTAAACATGTTACTAAGCTTACTACCATCGCACTGGTTAAGAATGCAAAGCTATCGTGCTTATATTTTTTAGCAGTTACCCGAACGAATAGTCACCCTAAAGCGCTCGTCCGAATTAACGTAGCAACGTAGGGCCAGCCCGAAATGACGTAGCGCTCGCTCGAAATGAAGTAGCGCTCCCTCGAAATGAAATAACGCTGGCCCGAGATATAAAAGTTCGATCGAAATGATTAGCGCTCATCCTGAATGAGCTTATTCGGGCAATCCTGCACAGTACATTTTAATATTAATAGGTATATTTATTTAAGCGATATAAAATTCATGATGCAGATAAACAGTTCAGTATACTATCATAGCTATATTATAGCCCAGTGCGATCGAGAGAATACATACAAATGAACTATCGTAAATGGTCGGTAAAAGGCTTAGAAATTTTTTAACAAATACAAAGTTATACATCTCACAAGCGATGGTCCCAAAATAACTTCCGCCCGACAACATACGTTGTTAGAAGCGCACGTTAAGGTTAAAGAATATGTCGATACAATTAAAAAATGTTCATACAAAAATATTCAAAATATAATTGGCATATTAAATTATATCAAGTATTTCTATACTAGAATCGATTATAGGATGCATTTATTGTACAAATCAAAGACGCTCTATAATCTAATCACTAATTCATACAAAATTTCAAATATATTAAAACATTGCTGTTACTTCCACAATACAACATTTTAGACGACATCAAATTCGATCCTAACAACAATCTCATATGCCAAATACTTAAATGTGCTCCACTAATAATATCCCGCACAAGTTCAATTGCCAAGCAATATCAACGAATAATGAAAAGTATAACGGAAATTAACAATACATTTTATTTAACAAAATGGAAGACCGTATAAACAATTTATTGAATAAAAACAACAGGTACGTTTATTTATAAACTCGCAAAATTATTTTTAACTTGCAACACTCAATGATTCGTTCAAACTGTCGGTTCCTTTTTCAAAATTGGTATTCGGAAATTCAACACATAGATAATAAACATCCATCACCTCAATTGTATATGACAATTACTTTTTAACTAATATGAGAGATACTATAGTAGCTGCAATGGTAGCCGCTAACAGCCTACAGTTGTGTTAAAATATGGAATCATATTTCAGTTCCGAGATGCCGAAAGTATTATTATTTTTCACTGCCTGACCTGATTTAAAACAAAGTTCTATCTTTAACCCTGGCACTGTTTGTCGAAGTCAAACCTCCACAAGTTCACAGCCAACCAATATAATGATGTACCTTCATTCTGCTTAACGATTTCCAAATTGCGAGAAACAGAAAAAGATATCACAAACAAGGGAAGATGTGAGTAAGGCGACTTTGCCTCTTTTTGTCGTCGCTCTTTACGTGAGACGGGGATAACACACTATTCCTGTTTTACCCGACGTCGTTTACTGCCAGTGTTTTAATTGAAGAAATACTAAAACCTTTAGCACACCTAAACAATAGTACCGTTAGCAAAACGTTTACTATCTATCACATTTACGAATACTATTCAAATATGTTTCGTTTCTAAACAAATATATAGACACTAATTATTTGAGTATTATATCAAATATATGTTATATGATTTTAAAATAAGTTTTATAAGGTAACCCCACAGTTAATTCCAAATTAACTGGTGAATATGTATCTCTCGATGAACTCAAAGACACAAAATATACTTGGTTGTTTACGTAAGAACTTTTTTAAAGTGTTAATCCGTGGTTCACTGGCAAGCGACAATCAACAAATTTACAACTAAACTTACAAAAAAATTGCAAAATGTATAAAATAAACTCAATCGTAGAAAAAAAACTGGCATATAAATTTGTAGTAAATATTACAAATAGCAAATTATGTATACATCTGCAAGTGCCGGGTACATTATAGTTAACCACATTCACTATGTACAGTACGCGCCAAAGAACGGCGTGAAGCAGGCAACGAGCCAGCAAAAAACTCCAAACTATACGCAATAACGGCTAACTTCACTGTGGACACAATACCAAGTATATAAAGTGATAAGACTTCAAATTACCATTCAAGACATGATGGAAAAGATTATTTTACAACCCAAATACGGCGTTATACCACTCAAACGCCTCCTGGGACGTATCATCTAACAACTGCTTTGATACTTAACTAATGAGAACCAAAAAGTAATCAGTACTTATTAAAAGCATTTAGTAATTACAACAGCGTACTCACCCCTCGGCCTATATTAGTACAGTTTTAATAACTCTCCCTCTCCCCCTCCCCTCCCCAAAATATAGGATTGGGCGCCTACTCTACTAGACCTGTCGAATTTCCCACTCGACTCCCCGATAATTCTTGAACACCGAACACTTTCAATCGTTACCCGTACTAGAGTTTATACAGCAACGCTTGTGCCATAAACTCTACCACGCTCAAATATAAACATCACCGATCTAATATCAAATTCTTGATATCGTTCGAAGACGGCCATGGCCGTAAGTAAGTTTCTAAAACACACAATTACCAAAAAGTCAAAAAGGTACAGTTATTTCTCCGCGGAGGAGGAGCTGGAGGCTCGGCCCCGCCCTTTCCTCTTCTTCTCTTCTACAAAGTCCGTCTCGCTGCACTTGTCGGGTGAGAAGAGTGTTTCGCACTTTTGTACTTGGGAACATTGCGCCGTTGGAATGGAAGAGTTCTGTAAAGGAAAACACAATGCATTTTGAATGAACATGCTTTTAAATTGGGTAAATTACTTACAAGTATTTGTACAAGTGTCAAGCTAATCTTACCTTAACTAAATAGTAAGCTTTTTTAAATCCTTTGTCACACAATTATATAAAAGTCTAATTGAGATTACAGGATATTTTTTAAAACAAAATTTAGAATATTTTAGTAATTTCACAATTATTTAGAAGCTGTTGATAACATACCAACAATGTTTTCCCTTAATGTTATGACGTCACAAGTATGGCTACCAATAAGGGCGCACTTGTGATCACGTGGTCCTTTAGTTATTTAAAATTTAAGCACGTTTACATCAAAAATGAATATCATTATTTGTTTTCATTTGTCCCCCCTGAGTTATAAGAATACGTATTATTTACCTTCTTCTTGGCGTGCTTGTCCGCCTTCTTACTGGCGCGATGGTCATCATCGTCCCGCTTGCGTCCCATCACGCCGAGCAGTTTGCTCACCATGCTGTTCTTGCTGCGCCCCTCCGTGCCATCCGCCTCCGGAGACTGCCAAATATTAGGACAATAGATTTAACACTTGTCCAAACATTGAACATGTTACCACCAAAAAAAAACTTCTCATACGATTGTTCATAGTGTTTTCTCATTTTGGCGCCAATTTGTACAATATTTTGCGATATTGAAATGGAGTGGGGTGATAAGAGAATCGCTGTGATTGCAGTACACAAAGTAGGTATGGAGCCAAATGCAATCTAAGTGTTAATCCTTTTAAAAAATTGCAATTCTTCATCTAAATGAAGTCAATAGCTGGAAAGTAACTTAAACAGTGATACTTTTTAATTTGGTTGTGTTATTTATTCTTTTTAATAGATCTTGTTTCCTTTACTTACCATCAGGCACTTAAATAATTAACCGAGCAGTTTTGGGTTATAAGAAATTACGACAAAACAATTGGGATAGAAAAGTAAAACTTAATAGACCAACAAAAGGTACATGTATGTTATATGTTGTTAAACAGAATATTATAAATATAACCTTTATAATAATAACTAATCGTTTGCAAAATCTTAAAATTCGCCTTATGTTTACTAGAAGCAGGCCAAGGTTCCGTCAGTCACCAGACAATTCCATCATGAGACCAGCTCGATGGGAGATTCTTAGATTTTATTCCATAGTCACAGCTTGACCCAATATAACGTGTCAAAAATCCCTATAAATCACTAAACCCTTACTAAATGATAATTGTATTCATGTACTTGTGTCTCACCTTTGTCGACTCTAAAGACTCTTGTCTTTTCAAACTCTCATTCTTTTTCAACGACTCGGACCGTTTGGATTCCTTTTCTTGTTTCTTTTCAGCTCTCTCTTGCTTCTCCTGCTTCTTTATCTCTTTTTCTTTCTCCTTCTCCTGTTTGCTCTCCATTTTCCGCACAGACCCGCTTCTCTCCAACACTTTTTCCTGTTTTGTCTTTTCTTCTACTTTCACCTCTGGTAGTTTCTCTTCTGTCTTTATTGTTTCCAACTTTTCGATCTTCTTTATCGAGTCTTGTTTCTTGAGTTCCGATTTTTCGTGTTTCTCCTGTTTTTTATTCTTGTCTTTCTCTTTGAGTTTAGTGTCCTCGTCTTTAACGCTTGTGTCTGTTTTCTTTTTCGATTTTGTACTCGCTTCGCGTACAAAGGGCATCGCTATAGCCTCCGGTGTCGTGTTAAAGTTTTTACTGACGTCTGATATTGAAGCTACATCTGTATTTGAACAGCTCTCATCTGTGAATATATTTTTCAATATTTAATAAATATCCAAGATTATTTAAATTAAATTTATTTAAACCAATACTTTATTGATTTAAATAAATTTAATTTTAATTTCACAGACATTAAATGAAAAAAGCTACTTTATTGTATGCTACTCGTCAAAAGGCTCCAATTTCTTCTTTGCCCCCCAAATGGAAAATTTTGACGACTATCGACGCCCAATAAAATATTATATATTATATTATACAATATAGTAGTATAAATTGTGTGCCTACTATACAAGTGTTGCTTAAATCGGGGTTCCAGCCACCAGGCGGTGTTATATAGCTGACTCTACCTAGAAATCTTGAGTGTCTGCTCGGTCGAGGCCCCTAAAGGTATCTTTAGGCCCGTTACCTATTTTGAGGTCCCTGGAGGTGTCGAGAGTGGAGATATCCATGCTGCTGTCCATGTACGAGTCATCGGTCAGCGACAACGACGCCAGCGACGAGTTGGCGTCAAACGACAACTTGTCCAGGCTGGTCTTAGGCGATGACGTGAAGATACTCGGCGTGCTCTGCTTCGGCGGAGTTCTGGAACATTCCACGAGCTCCGTGAATATTAGTTCACCCTTTAAAATTACTATCAATGTTCACATACCAATTAACCTATATACAACTTTGGACTTGTAAGTTGTGGGACAGCAATTGTGCATCTACAAGTTAAAATCCTTTATTTAGTAACAGTAAACGTAAGTCAACTCTGTGGCCCCAGCATTACAAAATGTATCCAATTAAGCGTACGCGGCGCCGCGCACGGCCCATCGCGTAGGCCCCTACCACAGCCGCCACACAACACTGTGCGATATCGGGCACTATTATTACCTGGTAGGTAGCCTTGCAGCGTGATGTGTTGGCGAGTCTTTCTCTTCTGCAATACGCGGCAGTGCCGGCTCGTCCGCCTTGTCCTGTGGCGGCGGAGTGGGCGGAGCCGGTGGCGGTCTCCACGCCCCACGCCGCGCCCCACCACCGGCACTGCCACCCGACGCACCCGCCGCGCAGCACAGTGGCGATATCGAGCACTTTGCCTCCGCTGACCGCGGGTGCAGTCTGATGACATATATATCGTAGGTATGAAACAAGAGGAGGCTAAGGGCGCAACGAGCCCTAAAATCGTCTGAACTGTATATAATAATAATAGCCTTTATTATCTACTAAAGTACATCTGAATATAGTTGTTCTAAGTTACACAGTAATATGCTGAATTTATGATATTTAGTAAGCGCCACTGGGACGTATTCTCTGCCAAATTTTCCAAGAGATGGAAAGGTTAATTCACAAATTAACCCCACTAAACGGGACCAACATATTTGATATCACTCCATCGTTTTCTTCGCCTTTCCTTCTTCCTTCTTCTATCTCGAGGTATCGTAACGAGATAATTTAAATGTTTTAATGGACTGGTCCATTTTTGGACACAATTTTTGTGGCTCTGTATTACAAATTTTTCATACCTCAAGAAGCCAACGAAAACTCACCCGGCTTTATGCATGTACACTAACAGCTAATTCTTAAACGACCTACAACATATTTTCAGCGTTCAAGTTTACACCGTTTTTTTTTAGTAAACTGTATTGCAGTGTTTCGACTTTAAAAGTGAAATTGTTGAAGTAAGCCTAATATGAAGGATGCAGCAAAACGTATTTGTCAATGGTAGGATGGGTGTGCACATGGTGTTAATTTAACATGAAAACATATACATGTTATTGATACTCATATAATACAAAATTATAAGACACGTACATACAAACACACAAAAAGACAAAGACAAATAAACTGAAGTAAAAAAACAAAAACTGAAGTTTTATATAAAAAATCCCTTGAGATAAGATTTTACGTAGACAAAGTCGCAGGGCACAGCTAGTATATTATAAATGCGGTAACATCTACATGGGACCAGATCTCTAGAGTAGTATGGTGACCGTATTTGGCCTCTATTAGTGGTAGAAACATGTGGCCAGTGCCGAGTTTAAACCCCGATAGAGGTTAATCTGTATCAACCTGCACGACCCCGCCTACGGTGCCTACTTTATTCGTACATAGAATCTCTGCACATTCGATGCGGCCACTGTTCACTTTCGGCACTAGATGTGACCGACAGATTTTGAAGTAGTGGGAGGTGACCGTACCTATCTGGAGATAACGCGCGTCGCAGCAGCGGCGAAGCGGGATCGCGGCGCGGCCAGGCGCGGCGACACTCGCGCGCCAACGGTGACGGGCTACGCGCCTCGCACGTGCGGCTGTACATACGCACACGTACACGCACACGCACGCATGCAAGTTATACCACAAGCGGTACAGAAAGCGATGCGTGAGAGTATTAGTCATGACCATGAATAAGTTAATGACACAAATGAAACACGATATTATAGTACATGAACACTTGTTATGATTGGTTTTGGATATCAACAGTACCGATTTATATAAATTGCTGTCACAACTATCCCAAGTAATTGTAAATAAGGCTTAATAAGGCGAAAATATCTACTTATTGTAATACAATGTACACGTGTCCATAGAAAATAATTAATATCAAGAAGCATTGAGCGGTGGAGTCTCCTCCCACTCTTTTACGGTGTGCATGGTGGGTATGCATATATACTCCTTCTACTTCCTTTTGGTGGATTTCTCCCGTCTTTTGTATATGGTCCTAGCTTGTGATCCAACCCGTGTTGAGATGACGGCTTAACTAAATAACGATGTCGGCATGTCGTACGCACATAATCCTCTCCAACTATCCTACGCCTGACGTGGGCGTGTCACACGTAGTCCCATACTACTCTCCAAGTGAGCTTGCCGTATACACTTAGTCTCCGGCAACTCTGAGTGGATGATATACGCACCTGGTGGGTGATGCGGGGGCAGGCTGCGGCGAGGGGGAGGGCGTGCGAGCTAGTGGCGACAACGGCATGTGCTGCAGCGACGCGCGTCGTACCTCTCCCGCGCCTAGCTTGTGCTTTAGCCCGTGCAGAGATGACGGCCTGAAAAACATAAACTATATTAACAAAAGAGGTGGTTCAGACATTAGTAACAGTATTCAGATTTCGTGTTACATTTTAACATGTTACCTATGTACTGTGTGCTGTGCTCCAGACAGTCAATAGTCAATGGAAGAGGTAGTTAAAGGTTATTTTTATATTTTTGATGAGTCACCTCGTACGTACGTCGTACCTATATGAATAGCCTTTGCTCACATAAAATATGCTAAAATGGTGCAATTGGTGAAAGTCCGGTGTCCCGTTAAGGGGGAAGAAGTAAGAGACGGCAACTCATTTGCATGGTCTTTGATATTTTATAGACATCGGATGTACACAAACATACCTCTGGTAATGCGTTGTAGCGTGCTGTGCCAGCGCGTCGGCTGCGGGTGCGGGCGCGGCAACTACATCGTTTGCTCCGGACACCATCTAAGATACATTTATACATTAACACACGCACCCTGTTACATGTAATAGGAATTACAAATATCTTAGTATTCATAATGAATTATTGTAGTCCACGATACAAAAATTTATATATTTCGTTGAAATTTCTTTAAATTATTTATAAGTACTTTAAATGATAAAAGAAATTATACTGAGCGTCATTGCGTCGGGAGACTTTGTGATGATGGCATACCTGATGCATCTCCTGCGACGCGCGCTTGGTTGAGATGCGGCGGAACAACGAGCAACGACGCCGGGGACGGGGACGGGGCGGGGCTGACGCGCGCCGCCCGCCAGCTCGTCTTCGTCCACCCGCCTGCACGCATACATAATAATAATACTTAAATGCGCAGAACGAAATTTAAAGATGCGAAAGTCATCATTGTTCCTACACCTGTGCACAAGTGTACAGCAATAATAATATAATAGATGTAAATCCAAGTGACCAATAAAATAAATAATATACATATATTCCCCCACTTTGAGCTTCGCCTCTTTAACCTTAACAATATTTTTGCACTTTCAAGGACGTCTCATACGCTTTAAAGCAGACTCGCCTCTCCATGACTTGGCTATAATTATTATATATTCATAAGTAGTTTATGTTGAGAAGACATACCTGAATAGTAGTTTGATCGAGCGGCGTCGCACGCAACGTGGCGTGCGGGGCCGCTAGCAATAATCGAAGAACCTGCACAAGAGATATATGTTGATACACGTGGAATAATCATTAATATATAGCTTCACTTGCCCTTGCCGGATCTCTCCCTTGCATAAGAAGAGAAATGCGATTGCCTTTCTCTACGAATTATAACAATACAGTTGAGTAATAACTCAAGCTGTTTATACGAACGCCTACGTAACTTTCGCGTACGTATGCGCCTTAGCCTACGGATACATCACACGTGTGTAAATGGTTCATGTGTACATATGCTACAGCACATCGCTTATGTTGGGTATGTTTATGTGTATATGTATGTGTGCGTGCGTGTGAGTGAGTGTGTGTGTGTGTGTGTGTGTGTGTGTGTGCGTGTGTGCGTGTGTGCGTGTGTGCGTGTGTGCGTGTGTGTGCGTGTTCCTGTGTGTGTGTGTGTGTGTGTGTGTGTGTGTGTGTGTGTGTGTGTGTGTGTGTGTGTGTGTGTGTGTGTGTGTGTGTGTGTGTGTATGTGTGTGTGTGCTCGTGCGTGTTCCTGTGTGTGTGTATGCATGTGCTCGCACCTGCGTGTGCAGTAGTCCCTGCACGGACTCCCCGTTGAGCTGCGTGATGAGGTCTCCCGCGCGCAGACCCGCCGCCCATGCCGCGCCCTGTTCGCTCACCGCCTGCAAATGACAACAAATGTTAACACGTGTCAAAACCGCACTCCTTTTTTTACAGAACCTTCTAGTGATTAAAAATGCCCATAAATCTACGCAATGAAGTGTAGATACTTTCCTCAAAAGAGGTTATTCAGTCATCAAATTGTCAAGTCTCATGCGCTAAAATGGTTCAGGGGCGACCGAGTGAAGGACCATGATCGCCGCGATACCACCGCGACGGTGACTAAATATTACTATGTAACATCTGTGTGGGTTGCGTTATAATCACCGAGACGAGGTGGTGCATAGTGTAGTAGTCCGTATCGCCGTAATACACGCGCACGGTGTGGATGGTGAAGCCGAAGCCGCGCGGCCCTCGTCGCACCACAATCGGCGGTCGGGACGACTGGATCAGCCTGCCAACAGTAATCACCATGCGTTACATGTTACATTGCAGATAGGTGATACATTTTCTCTTCATGAGATTAGAGCGTAGCCACCTTGTAGCATCTTAGCTGACCTCATAACACTGTTACTGACATTGTCATGATGGAAAAGACGTTCGAATTAAATTGAATGAATAAATACATATACGCATATGTATTTATATACTTCCCTGTTCTCTCATTGGAAAACTTTATAAAATAACAAAATGTAACTATGATGTAATCTAACTTGTGATTTTGAAATTACATTTGTACTCCCGTCAATAATTACAGCATAGTGATTAGTGATATTAATCTATAGGGGGTACTCACGAGTGATTGGCCACTGCGAAGGGTGACGGCGGGTCGCGACAAGGGGAGGAGTCTCGCGACGAGTTGGTGGAGGAGGTGTTGCCGGCACACGGCGACGCGGCCCCGCCTACTGCCGTTACTGTGACCACACCCTCCTCAGCTAAAACACGAATATTATAATCAAATTGCTATTATAAAAATAACATTGCATTGTTTAATAAAAGTTGTGCCTTAAACCCTCAATAGGAGAGACTTAAGACTAGGAATATGACGAAGTATCTTTCTGTATCTCGCCCTCCCTGTGTGGGAGAAGTAACAATCGCGGAACAAAACTATCCAAGTGAACGAGCCGTGAAGCGCCTTTTGTAGTATCAGTAATACGAAGCATTAGTTATTTACGATTGATAAAAATTAGTTATGTCGACTTTAGTAAATATTTCTATAGTTATCTGTTATTGTACACACAACCTACTTTAATTTAATCCATTTAAAATATACTTTAAAGAAGAATGAGTTTGTAAATTGAATCAAATAATTCTTAGTAATCAACAAGCAAATAGTTAAAATACACTGAAAAAGTGTTATGTCAATAGAACTTAACCGACTACTTGCTATTATAATCACCTGGATGTATCACTAGAGACAAGCCGGAGGTGCTGGCGGAGCGCCTCATGGATTTGGGAGCAGCCAGTGCGGACGGCTTCCTCTCCGGTCGGTCCGGCTTGTCTATGCTCTTCTCGTCCTTCTTTAGCATCTCAGATCTGAAAAAATAAGTAAATTTTCATAGATTACCATTATTATTGGCTATTAATATATTGTGCTTATTGTTGTCCAGCGGCGCTCGAATCACGATTGTGTAAACAGGGTTGTCATTAAACCAAAGAGGCAGTCGTGCAGTCTATAACAATACATATTATACTCACGGTCTGGGCAGCAGCGAGTGGCTCGCGTGCAGCGGGTGCGCGTGTGTGTGCGAGTGCGGACGCAGTGCCGCACGCCGCCGCGCCGCAGGCGACACGTCGTCGGAATCAGTCTGGGACGACTCCGCCGTGGATCCGCTGCCGGCGCCCAGCATCTGATAATAGAATCGGTCCTGTTATTATTATATTATTTACTTATTAGAGCACAGCACAACCAGCGATGCAGATAGAGCAATGCAGAGTACAGTCGGGATCGAAAGTCTTGTACGGCGAGAGATAAAGTATATGTCTCCTTAAAGAGATCTCTGGCAATATGTAATTTATTTTGGAAACTACTCTTAAATGTCCCGATGTTTATACAGATTCGAAACATGCGCGGATGTTAACATTTACTAAAAATCTTACTATAAAATAAACCCACGGCGAAATTAATATAAGAAGTAGTTACTCACTGGACACTTGTGATGGTGGGCGGGTGCAGGTGCGGTGGGCGTTGTTGGTGGGCCGGCGCTGTCCGGTGTTCCCGGCCAGCTGTCTGTACTCTGCAGATTGTAAACACGTAGGTCAATCGCTAAGGTTTACAGTCACGTTCTCTTTAGTGTCCATATGTTGGTCATAGTGGACAAGGTAAATGTTATGGCGTACAATATAAATAAGTTTGAGAATAGTTAGTATATTTTAAATTTTAGTTGTGACACTGTCCTAATAATCGAAACTTGGATGAAACCGCGAGGCGCAACTAGTGTAATAACAGGGCTCTACTACAGCAGTCGGCTGTTACTTAACCGTACATAATACGCGGTCGAAGCGCGGTGTGCAATATAACGCGAGAAGGAATATATGTCTGTATGAGTGTACGTACCCGCGAGTCATGCGAGAGAGCGGAATGCGAGTGGTGGTAATGGCGCCGCCATTGCGGTGAGGTGGAGGAGAAGGCGGCGAATAGCCCAGCATCGTCCGGGGCCGCATCCGGGGCATCGCCAGCCTCGTCCGTGTCCACCTCGCTGTGATTATAGCGGTCGCAGCGACCTGCGGACGAGCACATACACAGTGTTACAAGAGTGTCTGAGAGTTATAGCAGTCGCAACTGCCTGCTGACATGTGATCACACTGTGTGTGTGGGTTGTGTTGCAACTACTTGCGGACTGATCTGGAGCTGTACCGCTAGGTGCAAGGATTCGGGCAACAAAGCTGTAAGTACTCACTGTCGAAATAGCTGGTGTCCTCATCGTTCTCAAGTTGCGGGATAAACTCAGCCTTGCGCCGCAGAAGATTGTTCCAGTCCAGCCCGTAGAAGTACACATGCTCCTGGAACGATACGTTACACACATGTATATATGACCTGCATCGGTAGCTCTAGATCTGGTTTGGCGTAGGAGGTAGTGTGTGAGTGGGTTAGAAGTTTAATTGATAATACGACTAGAAATATTCAGCTTAAATTTTTTTATACACTTTGTTCTTTCTATTATTATTATCTTCTAACCTATACGATCCCACTGCTGTTTATAATAAATAATTTTAAAATATTAAATAAATATTTTAAGAACTCGGGTTTCTAGTTTTCATATTTGCCACTCGAGTTATCAATACTTCTAACGACAAAAAATTACGACATTAATAGCTAAAATATTTGTCGTCCTTATGATGCAATTGGATAAGAACTTTATCATTAGTCCACAGTCGGCGCGTGCCTGTGAACTACCAGTGATTAGATTTATTAAGAATCTTTTTTTTAGCTCATGCTATGTCCACCTATGCATAAATATGGCATTACTCATGTGGAAAATAAGTACGTGCAAAATTAAAATGCAAGTTTATGATCATTATCAGGATGGAATTATATCTTTTATGCTTTTAAAAGCAATTTATATAAAAAAATTTCAATGTGCATTACAAAATTTACTTGCAGCTTTGTTTTAGAAGTGGTGCGATATTTATGTCATAGCTGATTTTTTATTTACTTTCTTTATAACTATGTACGTCCCCTGTGCTATACTTGTATGATACCTTTGTAAGTCCAAGTAAATCAAGAATTTAAAAAGCGAGTCAAATCTAGCAAATAATTTTATCCGGACGATTTAGTTGTCAGTTGTGTGTAGAAGTCGAATACTATACGATTCATCAGAAAAGTGCGACATAGTTTCGTCGAGCTTCTTGCGTGCTACAGACAGAGATGGCACTGTAGCACCATCTCGCTTCAGGCGCACTACACCCCGCTCACCTTGACCTGGTGCGTGCCGCCGGTGCCGAGGCGGTCGCGCGGATTGCGCGCCAGCAGTTCAGTGATGATGGCGCGCGCCTCCACCGCGATGGGGAAGTCTTCCTCCGACGGCCACTCGATGTCGTCTGTGCGAATAAACATTATTTAATTACGATAAACTAGCTGTGCTCCACGGTTTCGCCCGCGTAAAATTTATCAAGGTAACTATTCTTTTCCTTTTTTAAGGAATAAAAAATAATGACATTACTCTTTATAAGAAGAGAGACTATGTAATAAAACATAAGTAATTCCAGTATGAACTCGTTATCCGTGTTTAATTTTAACCAAATCTGCTCCATAGTTATAGCAACTGACCGTTGACGGTGTGCGCGAACAACTCCTCAGGCGTGTCACCGAAGAAAGGCACGCAGCCCACGATAAACTCGTACAGGATCACGCCCATCGACCACCAGTCCACCGGCTTGCCGTAGCCCTGATAGACAAACACACTGCAATAAGCTATACTGCGCAAGCGATATTATAGAACACTAGTGCTCCAATGTTTCGCTCGTGTAGCATTTGTTGTAAAGGTTTTTACCCGAGAAAGTATAAATTTTCTCGGGTAAAAATATTGTCTGGAATGACAATTAAAGTCTTTATAATAATATAATCTAATCTGTGTCTAATTATAACACATCTCTTCAGTAGTAAAATATACATTCATACTCGCTTTATATACTTCTCTGTTTATTATACTAGTTCAATAGTCTTACTTTACGCGAATGTTGCTCATTATAATAAAACTACTTTTACGGATTTCATCGCGGTTTATTTAATTATTTCAGAAACTTTACAGCAACCATGGTCACCATGGTGGTGGACTGACGTGATAGATGTCCAGGTATTAATTGTAATATTACTTTTTCACTTCAACTTACAGGAGTAAATGGTAAATGCTTGTGGTGTGCCGTTACGCCGTTACGATTTTATGGGCGTCAGTATTTACCAAGAGGCACTTATGGCACGCGCATATAACATGTAGCTTTAGTTAAGTGTGTGTACGCGCACGTACTATGTGCGTGGGTGTGCGGGTACGTGCGTGTAGGATATAGCTGCGCGTGTGTGCCGTGCTCACCTGCCGCAGTATAACCTCGGGCGCGATGTACTCAGGCGTGCCGCACACCTGCTTGTCGGAAAACTGCCGCGCCTCTCGCACTGCGTATTCCTCGTACAAATTTGTCGCCACTGCAAACGCACGCACCAGAAGTGAGTAATACTTCACTCATCTAACATTTCACTCCATTTGAAGGATAGAATGTAACTTTTAACTAAAATGTCTCCAACTTCAAAAATAACTTTACTTAAAGCTTTCAACCTATCGTATACCTACTATAACTTGGTTTAGGTTATATTAGAAACTTAAAAAAAAATACCATTGTTTTGTAATTTTTGTTAACAAGAATTCTTTTTTCAATAAGTCACTTACGCGACATGAGACCCATTTTGCTGAGTCCAAAGTCCGTCAACTTGATGTGTCCGGTCGCCGTAATCAGTAAGCTGAAAAAAACAGTCGCATGAGTTCTGAAGCGTTTTGGGCCTCCACGCAATAACATCTCTGTTTCTGACACAATTACATTATCGTTGCTAACGGTTAAAGTCAAAGATATTGTCATCGTGGATTTATTTCTTTCTGAGCGCCTGCAAGAGGCGGGGCTTGAGTTTCAACGGTCCGGCTTGACTTCTAAGGTTTCACAATCATGTCCGGCTTGAGGTTAGAATGCACCACACCCTAAAACTACAGATATTCCATAGTCAATACTAACTCCATCTGGACTATTGCGTACAAATTGGCGTGGCGATTATGCGCGTGGCTTGTGCGTGAACGGGACGCTCTTGAGTGAGTATAGAGAAATCACAATGACGACGATACGAGTGCTCTACTGCAAGCATCGGCGAATTAGTAATGCGCCATGGATAGTCAAACCATGGATTCGTGGTTTGACTAGTGCGTGCTTTGACTAGTTTGACTAGACTTTGCGTGGTTCAAACCAAGCAAAGTCTAGTCATGACGTATAGGCGGGGCCTTAAGTCTGTAGCCTTATTATGGAAACTCACTTATCGGGCTTGAGGTCGCGATGCACTACGCCGTACGAGTGCAGGTACTCCACAGCCAGCACCGCCTCGGCGAAGTAGTGCCGCGCCATGTCGGGCGGCAGCGGACCGGCGCGCAGTAGGGTAGCGCAGTCGCCGCCCTCCACGAACTCCAGGATGAGGCATAGGTGACGCCGCGTCTCGAACGAGCAGTACATAGTCACCTGTACACATGCGTAAATACTATAGCTAACGGCATACCCGTTCTCTGAATTTTGTTTGTTATTTTTTTCTTATAGTAAAACTTCATTACGCACGCTTGACTCGGAAGGGACGGAAGTTGATATGGAGATACGAGTTAGTGGAGACGTAATAAGAGAGTTACGTTTCGTATATCACTGTATAAGAGAGAGAGATGCGCGAGCAAACATTTTCTTTCTCTCTTTCTCATAAAGGGGAAGGAACCAAGGGGGAAGTTTCATAGTAGGCCAAATTAATTTACGTATATCTAAAAAAAATGCTCCTGTCACACTAAAATACTAACACATTCGTAAAATTGGAGAGACACCAAACACAACATACTCACCACAAACGGGTTGTCGGCGAAACTCAATATGTCCCTCTCGGCAAACGCCTGCTCCACTTGATTTCTTAATATCAAATTATTCTTACTAATTTTCTTCATGGCATATCTAGAAATATGTAACGTTAGTAATTAAAATTATCTATATATTAATACACGAAGAAAAAAATTCCAGCGTAATCATGTGGGCGTCGTTAGTTGTCAATAGGCTCCGTTTTCTCCTTTGCCCCCTTATGCTGTAAAAAAATATGTGCCACAACTCACCGTTGCCTCGTCTGCTTATGTTTAACGAGATACACGGCTCCGTAGGCCCCGTTTGAGATCAGTTTGATGACTTGGTAGTCGCTCTCCGTCGGCGTGGCGCCGTTGGAGCCCGGCGCCCCCGGGGGTGACTGGCGACCGCGAACTCTGCACAAGACGTTTAACGTTTAATAACTTAATTCCAAATAAAAAAATATTAATCAAATAAATAAGAAGACGACAATATGATGGTTTTTTTGACCGAAGATATCTACTTAAAATTATACTTATATATGTAGATATGTCCTCCTCCTTCCCTCCAAACGACCAACCTGGAAACTCTCAAACTATACCAAACGCGACAACATATATGTCATTTACGGGCACACGATACGCGAGTGAGAGATACACACCTCTCCGATCGCATCGGTCCACGTACGCTGCACGGCGATACATCTTAATTACAGCCCGCTATCAAAATTGCGCCACAGCTGTAGCGAGGCGCGCGTATGATGTACAAGTGCTTGGGCACAGCGGGCACTGGGGTAGCTCCATGGACTGACTCCACATACGCATTACTCCCACGAGATAGGCGTTTCGCCGCATCGACTCTTGTTTTGTTCACCGCAGACTTGTGTCTCGCACTTACTTGGAAGGCGAGGAGTTTTGAGGCGGCGGTGGCGGTGGCGGCGGCACGTGCAGCTCGGCCAGCGGGTCCTTGGACAGGCCCAGCTTGTGGATGATGTACTGCGGGATGTCTGTCGAGATGCCCTACGGAACATGACATCAACCATTCAATTGCATATTATGTGAAGCCAGTATTAACATCCACATAATGAATAGCTGATACGAATGGAAGAATTTAAAAATCTCAAGTAAGATTGGTCTCACAGTACTCATAGAGGTCCGTGGGGTGTACCTGCAGGCTACGCGCGTGTCCCTCGGCCACCTCGAGCAGCCGGTAGAAGCGCTCGGGGTCAAACTCGAGGCACTCGAGCAGTCTCGCCGGCCGCGCCATGGCGAGCGTGAGCCTCGTCACCAGCGGCGCCACCTGCGCGCCCGCGTCCGCGGACTTTTCGCGCGTCTACAAAAATAATAAACGTCTTAGCGGAAAGAGAAGAGTTTTCAACAAAAACAGTTTTTTTTTATACTCTAGAGTAGCTGGGTAGATACACTGGACAATTTTTTTAATGAGATAGGGGCAAACGAGCAGATGATTAGTGACTACTGCCGCCCATAGACGTTTGCAAGACTACGCGTCTTACAAACACGTTGCCGGCCTTTAAGGAATAGGTATGCTCTTTTCTTGAAAACCCCTAAGTCGTACCGGATCGTAAATACCCAGGAAGGCAGCTGGTTCCACAGTGCGGTTGTACGCGGTAAAGTGGCTGAGGACTTCACAGACTATGACCAGCTGAGGCGATCCATCTTAACTGTTATGCAAATAGTACGTAGCACTGCATAACAGATGTAGCAGTGTTAATGCTACGTTCGAAAAACTTTAAAAAGGGCGTCGGTAAATTTTTATTTGAAAATATAGCTTATGATTTTATTCTTTAAACTGAATATCTGAATTATAGAGATATAGAAAAGGAGCAATCGATATGAAGGACTTAAAAAAGCACAAAAAGTGTCGTCGGAGTCGTCAAGTCGGAGATATAATTATTAATTAACGTCACAAGCCGCACGATACGCGGCGCTATAACTATCACTTCATGTCGGTACGTACCTCCGCCAGCAACCTGTCGAGACTGTCCGCCATGTCGTAGAAGTACGTGCTCGTCACTTGCTTCGACTCGGATTTATGGAGGCAGTCCCGCGCCATCTCCAAAACCTACAAACAGAAAACTATAAATGTGGTACTCGTTTCATTAAGACAAAACAATATACATTATGAATCGTTGCAAAATTATGTCAATTGTATCGTGATTTATCTGACTTCCTATGCAATATGTTGTTTTGTTTGCTGTGCATTTATAATATTATCTTTCGATTTTATTTTGAGTGTATGAAACGGCATTTAGGCAATAAATTGCGCCACCGATGTTTACGTTATAGAATAACATGTAAACTTTAAAATCCGTAAAGAAAGAAGAGAAGTAGATGTAACACAGGACCTTGAGGTACTCATTTCTCTCTAGATATAGACTTTAGATAGACCATAATAATAAAACTATTATACTTCGGTAGCTATAATATAATTATTGAAATTATATTATAGCTACCAAAGTTACCCAGATTTTAAACGTTCGTCATAAAAACATCACGCCTGACGGACTCAACCGAATGCCTTTTAAAAATCTTTCACTGACCTGTCGTTGCACGAATCTCTCTATGGGCGGCCGATCCGGTTTCTTATCTAATTCAGTCAGTTCATCGATAAGAGACCTCAACCTGCGAAAATTAATACTGTGTTACTGTCTCAGCAATTGCATTTAGTCCAAGAATAGAATTTCACCATAACATAGTAATTAAGTAAAGTAAAACGATCTCCACAACAAATCGATAAACTGCCAGCTTTTACCTATCCGATGGTTAAATAGTACTAAAAGAAACGTATAATTTAGTCGGTAAATTGAACTTGAACTAAACATATCCTGAGTAGGTATGATGATATCTTTGGTCATGTCAACCTGATAACAGCATTAGCATTATATGCTGTTATCAGGTATGCATTTCTTCTTCGATATAGATGAGATCTCTCTGCTCTCTGCTACCTGCACTTCATGCCGCTATTATGAGCTATTAATGAGACACACTGGCCTGATTCCGCTGTAAAGCAATAGCGCATAATTAAGATATAAGTGGTCGACCCCATTTCCTACTCATCCGTGGTCACCTCTCATCCCTCCAATTAGTGGCGTATGGATCTCTTCTGGGGTGTCCTGAAGAATGCCCACGCAGATTGAGAATCCACTTAGTATAAAAACAGATATAAAAGAGATAATACTTGTCGTCCATAGCCTTCTGCGCAGCTGGGAAGCGCGCAGCGAAGAGAGCCGACATGGCGGATACGGCGTCGTCGCGCGTGCCATCCGAGCCGCCGCTGCCGCCGCCGGGCGAGCGAGACGGGGAGCTGGCACAGAACAACCTCCTTTAACATGCTGTGCGCTTGGTACGTGTGATCCATCAGAAAAGCAGTAAGATCGTGATAGTGAATCATTAGCTCCCATCAGTGAGATAAAAAAACATTTCGCACACCTCAGACTCCGGCTGCGAACTCGGCGAGGCACCGCCCTGGGGGACGGCGCCCGGGGTGCATGCGCGCTGCCCCCACTATCCGACAGAGACGCCCAATTCATCCCGCTGCCCTGGGAGCTGCTGCAGATACACACATACAACATTGATCAGATACCTTCATAGAACTATTTCAATTTTTAACGTTTGAGATTTACAAAATTTTTGCTCTTTTTGCAAACGAACAGATTGGTGCAGTTCATTTTAAATATACCATCGCGACAATATCATACCAAGTTAAGCTTGGTAGAATTGAAGGGCTGTGGTCCAATAATAAAAGTGTAGGTATATTCCTATAGTTCACATCATCTATATCATAACCAATATAAGTGAAGCCGCTATAGAAACAGCATTTCGTTTCTTCATCATGAAAGCGTGTATCTGTTTACGGAAGCCCACCAACGTCCGGGTAATAAAATGGGACGAGGGCCCCATCCTCGCCGCTTCAAACTTAATCCGGACGCAAATGCGCTCCATCCTTTGTCATTTTTGTCCCCTCATCTCTCCCTCTCTCGATGATCGTCAACACGTTTGAGCTACTTGGTATGTTCTCGGTGCGACGTGTGTGTGTTTGCTAGGTTATGCCAGGAACAGTTCGTGCATAATTCAGGTCATTGTTACAGGTGTACAATGCATGTACACATTACGGTGTCACATATGCAAGGGCCACCTTACGGCGTTACTGGATTCTTAATAGTTTGTTAGGCACCTGGGTGACAGATGACACTGTCACGTAACGCTACCTACTTGAGCGAGTTCTGGTGCTGGTGGCAGTGAGGGCAGGCCGCCCGCGGCGGCTCGCACGCCTGCGCCGCCAGCAGCCGCTCCTGCGACGAGCACTGCGACTGCAACAGGACGCAGGTGCTACAATAATAACACTGCGACTGCAACAGGACGCAGGTGCTACAATAATAACAGCCACGACGCCGGGGTCAGTGCGCGTTCGACCCGTCGCTCCTAGTCAACTACATTGCTGCAAGGCAAAATATATCGACGACTGTGGGGAAATTGGGATAGTCAATAGTTGTTACGACTCTTAACAAAAAAAAGTATCTTTATCTTAATTTTAGGCGTTCCATAGCTAAACGGAAACGGGGAACAAACGAGAAATCGGAGCCTTTCAACAACTACCAACGCCCATGAGCATCCAGCATAATTATGCCAATGCGTTGTCCTGCTTTTCACCTTCTCCGAAATGGGCCACCGGTTACTCACAACCCACACGAAACGCCACACGGTAGGTGTTATTTTACAGCGGCATCAAGTGAGCGAGAGGTACCTCCCCGGTCGTGCCGGCCCAATTCCGTTGTATAGAAGGCTTCCTCCTATACAAGGCACTACCTCCTCCTGTGCAGCATGGCACTGTCTCTTACAAAGTTTATATATATATATGGGTTCCGTTCCTTTTTTTAGCTACGGAACTCTCAAAACAAAGACATCACTTTGTTATCCGTGTGTCAATCTTTATCTCGTATGAAGATCCTTTGCTCACGAACCTGCGGAAGGAATAGGCTATAATTCGTGTCCCACACTGAGACCACAATCCCTGGAAGCACAGCTGCCTATGAACATATTTTGACAACCACACAGCCAGCGTATGTCACCGAAAACAGCCATTACAAGCTTATATTTGTAGTTTGTGTACTTAAATTTATCAACTTTTATATATTTGTCAACTAGCGATCCGCTCTGGCTTTCCCCGTGAATAACAGAGACAATTATGCATACACTCAAACCTGCCTCGGCAATCGATCCGTCTACATTTCATTATTACTTTCTTTTTCTTGCTTTGTTTTATTTTTAATCTGTTTTAAAAGCAGGAAAGTGTTAGTGTATAGCAGCTTAAAGATTTATTACTAAATAAATGTTTATTCTATTTTAGTATATTCTATTCTGTTCTATCAATTGGTGGGAACCGCATGAAAAGCTATTCACTGAATTGTGAGTAAATCGGTCACATACAGACAGCTTTCGTGAAATGTTATATTAATAGGTACAGGTTATGATGCTCGTTGTTCCGGAACCCTCCTGCGCTAGTCCCAAATCGCACCTGGCAGTATTTTCCCTATATGTAAAAATGAGTCAACGAAAATAAGACAGCAGTCCACGTACTTGGCCACGGCTCGATCTGCACCGCGATATCTAATAGCTTTACACCCACGCGTGATAACGAAAATGAAGGTTATCTCAACTATTTCACGCTACACACGTACACGTACGGTTTCCGAGCATCCGGTGGCCCCTTAAAAGGGAGGAGTAAACAAGGGCAACGCGTCTCGTCGCTCGTGACGCTCGTCAACAGTCGTCGACGGCGAACCTCCACATTCTCTACGGATGTGTAGACATGGGTAAGTTTTGGCCGCTTAGAATAGATTTGGCGTTTCGCGTCCAGATCTTTTACGCGTTTCTGCTCAAACTCTCTAATCATTTCGCCATTCCGTCCCGTGCTGTGCCCATTCTTCCCATCCTACGCAGGAGATTTTATATGCATGAAGATGGCGCTTTAGTACGTCTCTATACCGCAGGCAATGCC
>JAFELO010000188.1:1281555-1301229 GCA_017140195.1 Eumaeus atala | reverse complement strand
TTTTCTAGACTGTAGTATTCTAATGGTATCAGAATGTTTCAAATCGGTTCAGTACTTTCGCAGCCTATTTAATGAAAACAAACAAACGAACAAATGTTTCCTCTTCTTAATGTTAGTATAGATGTGATGTAATATGGAAATGAATGATGTAAAATAAAATACAAGATTGCTCACTTTGTGATTATGCATGCTATATCCATGATATTATAAAAGACTAATTTGTTTAAGCACTGGTTAAAGGAAGTACTCAACTATGTTAAAGGAAGTACTGAAAATAAAAATAAATTAGGGAATTTCTTCTGCGTTCTCAAATTTTCATAATTACGTTACCTGTGTAAATGTTGAATTTCAAGGTACTACAAGTACCGCTTGTGTGTGTAATAGAGTTTACTACAAGAACCACACCTAGGGAATACGGAGCTCTCCCTAGTCTGTTTCTGTATAATAGAGTTTACTACAAGAACCACACCTAGGGAATAGGGAGCTCTCCCTAGTCTGTTTCTTTATAATAGAGTTTACTACAAATAACACACCTCGGGTATTTGACGCTCTCAACAGTATCCACTTTTCCGCTACGCCTCCCCGGTTTCGGGGTAAAAATTATTCCGAGTTTATTTTTTACCCATTGGAAGGGAGGATGAAAGAAGGGCAACGCATCGACATGGTAATTATGCGGGTGTTCATAGGCGTCGGTAGTCGTATAAAGGCTCCGGTTCCTCCTTTGTCCCCGTTCACTATAAGAAAACTTAATATTCTAGGTTGACTGATGAGATCCGCTGTTTGGTTGGTAGAGATCACAGGTCTCGCTTGTACTTTTCGTGCAAGTACGAAACCAGAGGGAATATAAAAAAATATTATATATTTTTCTATATTTCCTCTGGTTTCGTACTAATATATAATATATAATATTTTTTCGTAGGCTAATACGAAGGCATAAAACCCCGAATGGCAATAAAGAAACCTAATGGACCATTCGGCCGTACAGCTCGAGACAGTTAAGGCCACTTTGAAAAAGATTGACCCAAAATAATTTTATTGCATTCTAGGGATGCGATATCGTCCATCTTTAAGTATTTATGCTCATCTAAGACAACATAGAAATAGAATACATGAAAAAAAAACCGTTCAGGTCAAACTCGCAAACCGAGGATTCTGTACCAACGAGCGGTTACGAACATTACATACACCTATATTACTTGGTCCTTGCATATGAAATTGGGGTTTTTCGCACTTTAATCACGAATTTCTCCTCTTTTAAGGAATTCCAAATTCAAACTTGTACAGCTTCGATGCTTCGATGACCGTCATTCATCTTTTTTCTTTCTACTGTTTTCTCCTGTTTGCGTCACTCATTTTACAATATGGAAAACTTAAAATATAGCATTATTTACGAGTACAGGTTCCGCCGTGGCACCAATACTGCGGAAACGACTCGTAGGGTGAATGTCGTAATGACGTGTATGGCAGTCGAGTTGCAAACAAAACCACATTTCATTTTTGGTTCCAACGTTTTCGTTCTGGAAATTTCGACCTGCAGAACAAGCCCCGTGGGCGACCTGAGACCCAAGTTGATAGTGAAGAGTTGAAGGCCATTGTGGAAGCGGATCCATCGCAAACCAGTTAGCTGCAGGCTGCAATGTTAATGATAAAGATGTTTTGAATCCCTAGAAGCAAATTGGGAAGATTAAAAAGCTTGAAAGGTGGGTACCTCACTAATTTACTGAAGCAAACCGACAAATGCGCGTCGATTGCTGCGTTACATTACTAAGCCGGCACAATAATGAAGGTATTTTGAACCGAATCATTAATACATGTGATGAAAATGGTTGGATCCTGGCCAGCCAGCCAAATCCTACCTCAAGCTAAAATTTGCCCCAAAAAAGCTACTTGTAAGTTTCTGGTGGTCTAGAGCCGTTATGGTTCATTACATTTTTCTCAAATGTGGCCAGACTGTTATGGCTGATGTCTATTCTCAGCAATTGCAAACCATGATGGAAAAATCAGCGGCTAAACAACCGAGGCTGGTTAATCGCTCGACAAATCTAGACCACACACTTCAATTGGCAAGTCTAAGACATCCTCCCTGGACCTTGCTCCAACAGATTACCATTATTTTTTTACGATATCTGGATAACTTCTTCCAAGGGAAAAATATCAACTCAACTGCCCCATCAGTCCAAATCGGCTAAGATTTTATCGATTCCCGTCCGACAGGGTTTTTTAGTAAAGGGATCAATAAACTATATATGAGATAGAAAAAATGGATAGAAAACAATCGTTCATACTTTGATTAATTAAATATATTATATTAAAAAATATTCGACTACTTGTTCCTTCCATACGAAACGCCAATTTCATATGAAAGGACCCAATATTTAATGTAAGTTGATTTGATGATGATTGTTTAAGAATAAGTTGATTGTGTGAAACATATGTAATGCATTTTCAATTTACGAATTTTTTGTCAAAAAAAATACTTGCTTGTGTTATAGAATTTTAGTGTTTAAGCGAGGATAATAAATAAAAATTTTAGCCTTTAAAAAACAAAAATATTAAATTTTTTATTTCATAAAAATTTGTAGAAATTACAATTATTAGTAGCCGTAAAAAAACGAGCATCGAATTGATAGGAGACGATGGTGTTTTTAAATAGTCTTTATTTAATAGTCTTAGAATACGTGCCTGTGGAGCCGTATAATAAAGAATGTATAGATTAGAAAAACACAGAAATCAGTAATTAGCTGATTATTGAATGACACGAATTGTCCTATTCGCCTTGTAATTGGTAATTAATATTTTTAATGCGAAGTGAATAAAGTTGTAGTACCGTTAAGATGGTTTAAATGCTTTTTTATTAATTGTTTAGCTTAAAATACAAACTTACGTTTTAATTACGTAATTATTTAGCATGAAATACGTACTTATGAGAAAAAAGTTATTAGCATCACACTCCTAGTCTAACGCAATCTGGAATAACATAAAAATATTTTTCATCCCGATATATGAGGGTGTGGTAGCCTTCGACTGAACTATGCTATCTTCGTTAGATCACTTTATGTTGCGTATATTAACATTTATACTTGTATATGCATATCTATGTATGTAGTTAATGAAATGAGGCTATTTGTATTTATGTCTTACTGTTCTGAGCCGTCACTGTATAAATATATATACACACACACAGACACACACACATATATATATATATATATATATATATATATATATATATATATATATTATTTTGTTGTTATATTTTTCTGCCTTTCCACCCCCAAGGTTGCCACAGAATATCGGTGTTGGATATCCTGCATTGTATTTCCAACTTCTGCCGAGTGGCATCCCCTTTCGGGGCAAAGCTGCATTAATTATTTAAGTGTGTAATTTTTGTGCATGTCTTTTTTTTTTGTCTATGATATTTTGTTGAGAATTTCTGTTTTTCTTTATTGCTATATAATAGTTTTAACACTTTCTTTTTCTGTCGATATGATATCTGTATAATGTTGTCTTTGTTCCGAATAATTTTTTTTTATTCTATTCTATTCAGATATAAATTAATGTTTTCCTTGGGAGAGATTTTACGAATGTTGTCATGAGCACGAAGTCGCGGGCAATGGCTGGCAAACATAAAAGGTGAATACTTACTGACAGACTGGAGCTGCCGGGCGTGGTGCCGTATCCGGACGAGGGAAGGGACGCGACCGACCATCGTCTGCCATCCCTGCAACAACGTCCGCAGTTCACTGTCACGCCCAACTGAATTATAGGTACAACTGCATACAGGTACACCACTATCATCCATCACATCTAATCTGTCGGACCCAAAAAACTGGTGTCATGTCCAAAGCTAAATAAGGCCACAAGCCTGCACATCAAAATAATATCCGTGGACTTATCACACCGTGTTAACGTAGCCCTGTGCTAATTACCGTAGGGTGTTTAACATAAGAAAGAAAGGGGTCCTGGGTTCAATCACGAGAACGAGCAACTGTTATTAAATGTTTCTCAGATTATTCTGAGCATGCATTACATTGTCCGGGATTGGAACGTGCCCTAAGTGACCATAGGCTTGCCACCTATGACATCATGGGCCTCAGTACCTTGACTAATCATGAGTGTACTAGTATATCTACTGGACTTACGAGTACTGGATGTACTAGCACACCTCTGCCTACCTCTTCGGGGATAACAGACGTGAAGGTACTTTTACTTTTTTTTAAGTATTCGTTACTTATAAAGAACCGATTCAAGTTACAAAATAAAGATGCGGGCGATGGACGAAATACATATTTTAAAAAGCATGACACAGTTCGTCCAATTATTCCATATAAAAATGCCAACTTTTTTTGTATACCGTCCCCTATCACACCTATTAAGTATTTAAAGACGACTAATTTTATCTCAATGAACACTTCCGTCGACTGAGTGGCTCAGTTCGTAAATAGGCGATTTGTGATGCGTGTTACACCAACGCTAGCAAGTTCGAATCCCGCCTAGGTCATGGATGTACGTGTATAATATGTGTTTCTATAATAAAAATATTGACCCTTAACATTTCTTAAATTTATAAGATGTTAAATTTATTGTTCGTTGTATAGTGCCTGCAACACAAGTCCTTACGTTACTTAGTAGGGGGCTAGGCTAACGTGGTGGGAACAGTCAACAAATATTATTACATTATTAGTATTATACATGAATTCGTTCGTGAAAAGATATGAGGTAATATATACATACATAGTAATATTAAACTAAAGACAAGCTCGAAAAATATCATTTATTACTGTAAGCTTAGTTTTATGTTATTGATGATATATTATATATTTATGATTAGACAAATAAGGAACATCTACAAGCGGTATGTACAATATATTTTAAATGTACGATCCACTATTCAATATCCGCGGCAGACATATCCGCCGTGGATACACAAGTCATACTTACACGTCCTTAGTCCTTATTAGCCCAGACATGTAGCAATAAAATGAGTTGTTGAGAATGACCGCATTATATCCCTATCCCATCCATCCCATCAACATCCCAGCTAACCTGATTGTATGACATTTTTCGTTTTTTGATGTCTTAAATATTTTTTTATAGAATAGGGGGCAAACGTTCAATCGGATACTTTTAACAACTTTTTGTGAATATCCACATAATTACAACGCCAATGCGTTGCCCTCCTTCCATCTCCGAATCGTCGGGCTACTTAAATAAACCGAGATAAAATCCGTAAAAGTAGTTTTACTGCCATTTTTCCTTTTACTACGCCCAATGACATTTTTTTCTGACATTAGTCATTAGGCGTAAAGAGTGGCTAAAACTATGTAGCCTGATAACAATGTTCTATAACTATCTCTGAAATCTGACAGAAAAATTATTAGCTAGCTTTCGGTGTAAAAAAACGAAAAGTGACTTAAAACCAAGCTATCGGGATGTTTGCTGTTGGTGTTGAAATGTTATCCATATTACTGTGTTACTATATGTTGCTACATCTTTGCTACAGAGACCTAAACACTATAATTTAGTTAATAAATATAATTTAATCTCGGAGATTATGCAGTCTACCTAACAGTAGACACGAAGTCTTGGCGGGCATAGGAGCAGACAGATACCAGCATAATTGTTATGCACACGCATTGCCGACTTGCCCCCCCCCCTTCAGTGGGCCGCACCGCACGAAACGCGACAACACAAAAGTCACTTTGCGTTATCATGAGAGCGTGAGGTACCTCCCCGGTTGTGCAAGCACAATTAAGTACAACCTCACCTACCTGGTCCTACATAGTTAAGGACGTTCTGCATTCTGGCGAAGAAGCCACCACTAAGCTTATAGCGTTCCTCCATGGCGGGGGTGGCCAACAAAACGTTTGCGATCGAACGGTCGATCGAGGTAAATGTCGTGCCAAGGCAATAACATTTAAATGCCTACATTTACAATTGACTGTTTGATTAAAATTTTCATGAAGGATGTCATTGATCCCATATAGTTTTGTTGGAACAATTCGATCTTAGATTTCATTCAGTTGGCAACCTCTGCTCTATGGTGACACCATCCCATAAGTTAATTGTTGAAACAGGCACCTATTCATATATTTGTATGCAGATTAAACATGCATCACCATACAGCATGATGTAATTTCCCATTGTATATTCAGATGCGTTCATTGCATTTTGCAAGAAACACATACAAGTATATAACATCATCGTCATCATTATCAGCCCCTATCGGTCCCCTACAGGACATAGGCCTCTCTCAATGAACGCCAAGACGGCAGATCTCCTGCTACTCGCATCCATCCCGGACCCGGATACTGCACGGAGATCGTCTTCCCACGTGGTGATCGGTCGAGCAACACCTCGTTTTCCTAAACGAAAAGAGTAAGTATATATAGAGGCTGTTTATTGAAAATTTGCTTCATTTAAAAGATATATCCTTCTTCTAGGTACGCAAGTAAAAATTCAGCATATTTCAATAAATATTGGACCTCCTTCCTAGAATTTTAATATTTACTTCCGGATAGGAAAGGCTACTAACCCTATACTGGTTTAGTAGACTTTTCTATCGCCAATCCGCTTCTCTCAGCAGTAACAGTAATATTCTAATGTTAGGAGGGGGTTTACTTCTCCACTATAATACCACCAGCAAGTACGCCAATAATCGCGAAACTGTGTTAGAAGGCTACACCCTTTCACCTATCGTCTTTAAATGTTATACAGTTTAAATAAGAATGACAAAAACAAAAGAAGGTACTAAGTACAAACATTAAACAAAACTGACATTAACAGTACCCATCCGAAGGTGGTGTCGGGAATCTTCGCAACCGACGTGTTTGTGAAGAGATAATGAATGTGGCGGAGGTAAGGCAGGTATGTAAGGCTCGTGATGTGAGGCATTCCGTTCTCTCTGACGCTCCATTAGGGAGCTGGGGCGAAGAAGTGTTGTTGTTGTATTAAGCAAAACTATACTATAGTTATAGACTTTATTAAAGGCGGTGATATATGATATACATACACGCCGAAGGGTATGAGATCATTTAATGTACACAAGGAGACAGGAGCACGAAGTGGCAAACAATTTGTGATATCTTAGGAGAGCGTGGCTATGACGTCACAGATTCCCGATGCACGGATATTGCACGCTAACTCTACATTCATACCTACATCCCAGTCGCAACTTACAAGACTAGGATGGGTTGTAGGCATATTAATACTTACAGAATTGTCTAGCAGAGCTCGTGACCAAGAAATAGCCAGTTGTTATAACACGCGTGTTTATACACACATTTGTATGTGTAAACGTATTGTGTTCGTGAGTGCGTGTGTGCGCACGTAGTGCGGTGGTTCTCAGAGTACCGCGCTTGACGCTGGAGGAGAGCAGTGCCCGGTGCAGCGCGTGCGCGTGTGCGTATGTACGTGTGTGTGAGCTTATAGTGTGGTGATACTCACAGCTCCTTGCCGCGCTTTACGCTGGAGGAGAGCAGCGCGTGGTGTAGCGGGTGAGCGTGGTGGGCGTGCCAGCGCGGGCCCTCGGCCGGCGACAGTGGCCCGGTGCCCGGTGAGCTGCAGCGACCGGACCCCACCTGAGACACGGGACATGTACCTTAACATTACGATAATGATGGACACTGGGTCTACGACAAAAACGGGCCGAAACAAATCAATTTCGCGTCTATGTTGATGTTCTTTCTCGATTTGTCCCCTTGGACACCCACGTAATCTGATGATGGGACCTTGCTCATACTCAGATTACGATTTGTGTGACGATGGGACCCTTTCAAACAAAAAATAATTTTGAAAATCGGCCCAAGATTGATGACATAATCGCACAAGTTCTTCATTCTAGCCTTATCCTTTTCTATATTAGATGATATCGGGGTCAGCTGCCTAATATAGTGGATTTGATGAGGGCGCCAGTTTCTACGCAGAGCGCCTGCCAACTGACCTCTACAACTCAGAAGGGAAACCAGGCCCGATGTTAGATTAAGTTAAATTCCAATACACGAATAACACAGATTCCTCACGATGTTTTCTTTCACTGTAAGAGCACTCAGAGGATTTACGTAAAACCCATTGTTACGTAGCAGGTTTCAAACATGGACCAACCCTATGGAAGTCCGAAGCGACACTAAACCATTGAGACGTAATCACAAAACAAACACAGGTCGTATTGTAAACCTCCTCGTTTTCTGAAGTCGATAAAAGTTTAATAAAGCTTCAAACCCAATTTATACTCGCAGCCAAAACATCACGATTCCCGTTCTCTTTTGGCATATAAACATTGATCGCAAAAAACCTCTCAACTATCTCAACTCGCATCGAATTCACGGATCGATTGTAAATTGCTATCAACAAAACGTGTTGCGGTCATCACAGCGGTACGACATATCATATAGAGGCCGGAAAATTTAAGGATTAAATTACTGTTCACTAATACTTCCATTCACACACAAAACATATTATAATCATATACGATCGGCTTACAGAATTATTATTTAAAATAAGATAAAGCTTATGAGAAGATTTTGAATGTAAATTTTATACTCTTTCAGATTCTTTTTTATGTCAGAATTCTTAATAGTTTGAGGTATGAGATAAATACTGGAGGTATTCATTTCGTCATGGTAATTATTTAATTTTTTATTAAGCTAAAACAATTTGGAGACATTTTTATAGACTTCCGAATCGAATATGCCCAACCTTACCCGCATTTCTTGGTGCTAAAGAGTCTTCGTTTTTATATTTTGATCATGTATAGTAGTAAAAAATAAATCGACTTAAAAACTACCGCAGCACTTAAAAGCTTATAATCAGACCAGAATCAGATTTAGATGTTTGTCATTTTGAGTACTAAGGTCACACAGATTTCTATATGCCCTCGGTAACCGTCGGTAGACAGTCGCCGCCCGATTCGGCTGCAGTGGCGCTGCAATGGCAGTACCTCTTTACAAATCTGGATCTGTCAATACACTGATGCTCATTACTCAAACTTCAAATATCTAATGAATATACACGATTTCAAAGCGCACAAAAAGAAATAATTACTTATCACTGATCACTTTTACACGAGTTGAAATACGATTTTAGTATCATTTTACTTTAATTTTTTATTATTCACTACAATAATTCAGATGACTAAAGAAACCCTGTTGATGACAGTTCGTCAAAACCGTTTAAGGATTTCCATGCAACTCCCCGGGATTATATAAGGGCCACAAGACGCCAAAGTTGATTCTGGAGACTAGCAGCGGTGGGATCGGGTGTTGTGGCCTACCAATGTATGGAAAAATGAGTAAGGCAATGTTACGTTATACTCTCGCATATTCATAGGCACAAGTATAGAGCCGGATGCCGATTGATTAACAAAGTTCTAGAGAAAAGGCCACGTTTCGCTTCTGAGGCGTGCTTCTAGATTAGGGATCGTTCAAGTAAGAGCGGCTTGTTCCGCTGTGGACAAATACGGGCTGATAACAATGATGATGACAAACTTTACACATCACTAGCTGCACGGTCACGCGCGGATATACTAATAAAAATATCACGATCAATAAAAATAAAATAATATATAGCCTATTTTAACATGAACAACATTTATATGTTGATGTCTCATAAATTTACCGGACAAATTAAAATTGGTCCGGTACTCTAGGAGATTAGCACGGACAAACATGTTTTTCTCTTCTTTTCGCGCCTGAACTTATGATGTGAAAGCAAAGAGAATCCCAACCCAGTTTAATCGTATTGCTTCATGTGCTTGTCGGGCGACGAACTAAGTTTAAAAGTGACACCTCAAGGTACTTTACTTCCTGGTCATCTCATAGGCTCAGGGGGGAATGAAGGCCAGTTTAGGAGCCTACATGTTGTGTAGTGTGTAATGATTATTGGTGAGTAGTGATATGGATTGTGCGGTTGTGATCCTCGTCCGGATTGCCGGACACGCAGACCCTAGTCCGCTTGGTAGATAACGGGGGGGGGTTCACGCGGATACGGTCTCCCATGATCGCGCGTGCAGCGGGGCCAGGTCGCGTAAATGAGCATGCAGTCCATTGTCTGCCCTATTAAACATGGCGCTCGACATTCGAACCACAAACTCCTCCAGCGACTCTATCCGCAAGTCACGCGCGATCACATCGTCACGGACGTAGCGACCGGCTCCCGTTATGACCCGTAGGGAGATGTTCCGCTGGGCCTGCAGGCGTTACCGCTGGGCCTGTGAGGTTAGCGCGTACCATGCGGGGGCGGCGTAAGTGAGGCGAAGGTACTTCTACTCCTGGTCATCTTCGCAGATGATCTCTGTTGCCCAATAGAAAGCAGTACAATTATTCGAATAGTGTAGAATCACAAAAACTGCAGCTTAATTTATGATTTTAGTGTATTATTGTAAGTTATAAAACAAGAGGTTGTAGAGTGATTGTAAGCATTAGGTGCACAGATGTGCACCTAAAGACGTAAGTACGTACATACGTACGGTTAACAATAAACAATAGTTAGAATGGAACATTGTGCGGTATATTCTAAGAGTTGTAAAATAACAGGATTTAGTAGTAAAAGATCCTTGCCGAAGAAAGAAGTCGTGTGAATACAATGTTTCAACCCGTTTGATTTATTAATTGTAAGAGTTGAATGGAAGTCGATGTGAGTATGGCCGAGCGGGACGCATGTCTTAGCGAATACTTTGAAGAGTACGCCTCACTTTGTTGTTCACTAACGACGTTGACAATACGGTCGAAGCCAACGTAAATTTAAGGCTTAATAGGCTTTAGTGAATAAACATTAATTTATACATCTCTGCTCTGTGATTCCTTTAACTAGGAAAAACCAACATCCTTTGTCCTACGAAGTAATATAAACCTCACTAATACAGGATACTACAATAAATACATTATTACTGTTGATGACGCGTAATGGAAGCAAATCGCAGGCAGCGAGCTCATTAAAATAAACATTTTATACATATTTTTATAACGAATACCTTAATGTAACATATTGATTAAAACAGCTTTGCAGCTCTGTAAGCTTGGAATGTCGCAGCGCATATCTCAGATTCTAATCGGTCTCTTGAGATGGTACATGTGCTTTTTAATTTTCACCTCCACTCGCCCAACAGAAAAACGCTTCAAATTTCACACAATTTTTTGTCCGTCGCGTGGTCTAGTGGTGCGCATTTTGACCACAATCGTGAGGTTGGTGTGCGAGGTGAACTATTGGTCCGAGTCCCAGGTGAGACCAATGTGTCATTTGGACTTTTCAATTTGTAATAACAGTCTGAAATCACTCTGATGGCCTTATATAGATTATAGTTAACAAAAATAGAAAAAAATATGTTATTGCCGCCACAGTGTGACTGGATACGCGGCCCGGGTCTGCCAGCTATTGTACAATAATTTGTTACATATACTTATGAAATATTGTTCATATAAATGGTGTAACGGAGACTTATTTTGCCACATTATTTTATATTCAAAACTTCGTAACACAAGATTTGAATCTAAACCCAGTTGCCACTTGTCAAACCACATTTAACCTAAACTCACATCGTTACTAGTAAACCTCGCCTAGTGACCAACGCGGTATTTCCTCGCCACTCATATTTTGGAACCAATACAATATCTTCCTAGCTGAATTTCGGTTTAGGTGTCCGTCTCTATATAACCTAGTCAACTAACTATGCGGGACATAATAAAGTGCGCAGGTCCCAATGCACTTTCTATTCCGATGGGACTGCAGCCCGATTTGAGTGAAATCAGGTGGAGGACCGACGGCTCGACGTAGACCCCGAGGCACGAGGTTGTATCACCGCCAACTTTCCGACTTTGGAACGTTATTAGAAAATTTACCACTACATCACAAGAGAGACTTAACATAATTACTATCCAAAAAGCAGTTTGACCCCTGTGTCTGGTTTGCACGCAACATTCGCTATCACGCCCTCATTTTTTGCCCGCGTCTCCTTGACTAGGATTTTGACACGATATGAGTCATCGACCCATGACGGTCGATCGAAGCTTTGCTTCAAAGATTGTGGGTCCTGCAGGAATTGTATAAGTGTCATTACTGCATTGCAACCGACTCGGGCATGTCCGGTTAAATCAGTCTATTGCGCACAGACGAGTAAAAAAATAGAAATACGATGTGTCTGCGGCTTGTGAGAATTCAGGTGCACTAAAGTTTCCTATTATTGAGCCATTGGATAAAGAATCTGCATATCCTAGAACTGTGTGGATGTTTAGGAGCATCCGCGTCTCCTACAAATAATTGGTGCGACAATGCCTATGTACTATTATCATCATCAGCAGCAGCAGCAGCCAGAAGACCTTCCCTGCTGGACACAGGTCTCGCCCAAAGAGCCGGTACCTTCGTACTTTCGGTAGGTAATATCAAGTCATCCGATCATTTAGTTTTCTATGCGATAAGCCCTGACCCTATGGTCTTAAAACTCTAATAGGTGTACGTGTTATGCCTTTAAGACCACAGGACATTTAAATAAATTGATGATTGATTACATGAAATTAAAATGGTATTTTACTAACAACCAGCAATGGTCCGCTGTTCCTCCCGAGTAAAGTATGTCTCAAGGGAAACATTACTTTTTTTATAGCCTGAAATTTGGCCGGGGATTTTCTGGACACATTAGTATAGCTGAAAAAAAAATAAAAATTGTTGCAACGTCTTCTGTTCTAAGTATTCCCAGCCAACTATTTTCGAATCGAATATGTCGAACATGATTAATCTCGCTAAGGACATTTGACCGCTGCCGTTTCGTAACATTGTATATATTCCCTATGACTTGGGACACCCAGCGGTAGACGTACACCACCGAGAAACACTGTATGAGATAAATAAGACAGCTAACAAGTATGAAATCGAGTAATAACATAGATTAAAGATCTGATCTATTGCACGCACACACGGCGCGGTCGAGGCCGCCCGGCGATCTCAGGCTGCGCAAGCGCCATATCTCACCACGGATCATATCACCACGCCGCCGTGACTAATGCCATGTTTATGGTGAACCTACTTGCGCGACATTGTCGCCCACGGCAATCTGTCTGCATTTAGACATCATAAATCACCGCGTATAGGAGGAAAGTAGAGCATCTCCCTTTTTTGGAATCGGTAACGGTTATAAGATAAGCCATAAACAAAAGAATTGTAAAATTGTGTTCTATTTTCCCGGTCGTATTCATGAGCCAAGCGTTCATGGCAGCGCCGAGGCCATTTTAGTTAACGCGCGCGAGCTGTCCCCGACGTCAGAGTCGGGGGAGAAGGGACCACTCGGTCCGTCTGGCCATGATAATAATAGTTACAAACACTCTCATATCAGGAGGCATCTCACCCATCTGAGGGAGAGAGGGGGGTCGGTCCCGCTTTCGAACTCAGACTCAGAGAAGTGCGAGTTACGCGAGCACACAAAGCTTTCCGTGCCATTATCTATAAAAAAATCTGTCTGACTGCCACCAGGTTGTATGTTATCTAAAGTACTGTGTGTATCACTAAATAAGCTCCTTTTTCTTTCCTTTTGGTACGGAACGCTAAAAAAATCGATAGAGGTTATGTACTTTCCTAATCTAGTTTTACAAAGTGAAGTTTTTCTCTCACTACTTAAACATGAGAGTAGGTCCATGTTCTGTTGAAAGTATTAAAAATGCAATATATTTTTTTTAGCATTTGTAAAATTACTAGTTTTTGAAGTGTAACATTTGTGATGACAGTGATTTCCTAAAAAAGAGGGACGTAAATGTGCTACAGAAGGCCGGTATCATTAGCGCGCGCGCGCTACACAAGACAGAATCACAAATATTTTCGAGCCAAGTAGTCGACCAATCACATCACTTTTGTTGTAACCGGGGAATAAGCTATTGTATCATACCACTGTTATAAGGGTGATTTTAGTCTCACGATCATCGTCAGTGCTTATAGCTCAGCGCGTTGTTTGTCAGCGCTGAGGCTCAGCGTGGCTCGTTTTAGTATCGTACAGACAACCTTACCGTACAGACGACGACAAAATGCGGAGTGTATTAATTATTGCTGCTTTGTACTATGTGTCCCAAAAAATAAAAACAGGCGACGACGAAGACTCCATGTTCATCCATTGGTTGAGCAGAGAGCCGTTGCAGGAGAGTTTGTCTTGTTATGTTGCACTTTGAGGGCTGACGAAGGTAAATTCTTTAAATACTTTCGAATGTCAACTAGAACTTTTGACGAACTTGTGGCAAAGATACAGGATGAACTGGTCCATTGCAGCCGAATCGTACCTATACCACCGATTGAACGACTAATGGTGACTTTAAGGTAAGAAAAACATATTTACTCGTTTTGTAATTATGTGTAATCATGGCATAGTATAGGTAGGCAGCAGCAACATAGTTATTTATTATTGTTATGTTTCAAAAAACGACACTACGTAGTACCATGACATGCCTCATTTCGAAGTACCTCATTACCCAACTACCGCATCAAACGCGTAACAACTATCACTGGTAGGCAGCTCAATACTCGATATTGCGCCCCAATGTGCAGCAAATTACGAAACGATTCCGCAGAACAATACCAATACGAACAGACGCCAATCAATGTAGACGCTTTGAGCATATTAAACGACATGTATAAGCTCAAAATCAATATTCTAATAATATCGTAGTAGGGCTGACAGCAGCGCGTTCACTCGTCAGTGAATATCAGATGCTCTTTACTGGGGTAACCTGCCCAGGTGCTAGATACAAGGCGGTGCCGCGCCGCACCGGTGAATGCTATGTGTAATTATGGTACTTACCACTAGGGATAGGCGGTGATGTGGCGGAGGCGGTGGCAATCTGGACGGTCGTCTGGAGATCGCGCAGGGCTCTTTCTGCGGACAAGCAGACCATAAACATGAGCGAACATTCCGTTTCCCGATGGTCTTAGGTTCCTGTCAACTAATTTCTTGTCCACGACAGGCGTCGTAGGCAGAGTGTGTGTAACGCCACATTTCTTTTTTTGTTTATATTTAGCACATTAGGGGGCAAACGAGAATCGGTGTTTTTTGATGACTACCGACGCCCTTTGACATTCGCATGATTGTTACGCTGAGGCGTTGCCCTCCTATTACACCCCCCCCCCCCCCTCCAACCCGATCACGACCCTTACATGTTTGCCTTCTTCGAAAGAACTTCTAGAGCGCCTTAATTGAGCATCTCAGCATTTAATGACCATGAAAAACCCCGAAAACCTACAGCCAGTAATATAGGATCTTCTAGTCAATCGAAGACCTTTTGAAGCAACCACGAATGCAGGTTTTCCTGCGCTTACCTCGGTGTAATGACGGCTTGGTTCTTATCGAGTCCCGGGTACCGATTAACGAGAACCTGAAACTTGTGGGGCACCGAACCTGTAGTGTAGTAGTGTAATGTAGTGCATGTTAATATATAAGGCGGAATATCTTCTTATTGGGATGATTTATTAATGAGTAACCAAATCTACCGGTTGCCGTATTGGGCTCCTGCTCCGAACCCTGAAACCGTCTTTCGCTCTATCATGAACGGTTGAGGTTGAGGTGAAAAAATAACATTGCGGTCCCCTACCGTAGCTCAAGCCTTATAGTGCCTAAGGTGTCTCCGAGGACCTTAGGCAAAGCAAATTTAATTAAAGAGGGGACAAATCAGCAGCAGGAGCAATATGTAAATATGGAGAAATTGTACTGTCTCGACGTTGGTTAGGTCAACAATGGCACCATTCTGTGGAGTTATAATCGGTCCGTTGTTAGGGACTGAACTCGCCGACGATCGACTTTACAGCGTAAGACAACCTCGTCAAACTTTCAAACGCGTGCCTCGACTCCGTCATCCATTCGGACTCCACCGAGGGCGGGTAGGGTGACGCGTAAAACCCCTCGACACATTACATAGAAAATGTTTGCGTCGCTCGCGTGACCCGCAACAGAGCGCACACGTGCCCAAGCGCCCGCTCCGCGTACGCACGGATTGCAAGCACGTGCTTGAGGATAATCTAATGACATTACACTAATTACACTAATAATTACGTGACTACCTCATGGACCACGGTCTAGTCATTATGGCAAGTAAGTTCTACTACAGATCATGGCTTCAATTTTTACTATAGAAAGCCGAAGTCATTTTGTTTATTTCTTTGAATGCGCAAATGTAAGGAACTACTGGCCCGAACTCAAATATTAATAAAATAAGACAAAAGGCTGTGCACCATGACGTTACGACTAATAGTACCCGAGTTACCCGTGTGTAATAGCGGGGTGATGTTAGTTTCCAACAAAAGTTCACTGTCGGAAGGTACCCCCGACCTTTAGGAGCATGTTAAACGAGTACTCCGCCTGATTTCTCTCCGGTCGTGTCGTGCTACCGTGCCATCGGAATAGACTCTCTCTATTCACTTGTATCTGCACACACAGAAGCGCACTGTAATATGTTTCGCACAGCTGCGATTGTCTATACAGATGGTGGCAGTATCCAAAAATTTTGCCAGGAGGACGTTATCATTATTATCTCATCATTCTCTCACCGTGTTCGTGCCACGTGTTGTTCTAATTTCTCTGGCGAGAGGAGATCTTCTACGGAGTTTTTGAAGTCCAAATATTGGGAGTATTAAGATCTTATGTCTTACGAAAAACAGCCGCGTCGACGTTGTATTGTGCCAGGCGGCTGCGGCTGAGGGAGAGAGGTCTTCCTCGTTGAAGTTTCACTTCTATTATGTGTAACACACACAACTTTATATAGGTATCTATAACTATTTGTTATTGTTCAAATTTTACATTTTAATATCTTTGTTTTTTTGTTCACATTTTATATTTTAACAATATGGAGGGGAATCAAATACTTACTTACACACAAAGGCTTTGGTTAATCTTGATATTCGGCACGAGATTAGTGTTGGCAAGCACTCGCAGCGAGCATACTATTGAGTTAAGCAACACTCGGTGGAAACAACTGATGGGTAGGCGTAAATTTTTGGTTGTCCAATTAATACAACAATAATATATATACGTAAACCCTGGCAATGATAAATCTATTTAAATTGGCTATTATAGACTGTCTCATCGAGGTTATGGTATCTCTCCCATCTGTGGAAGAGGAGGAGGGAGGAGGTCGGGTCGGCTCCTCTCCAATAGGCCACCAGCTACTCATAAACCACCCGAATCGCGACCCCTAATATGTCACTTTATGTCGCAGTATCATGTGAGCGTGATGTACCTCCCTGGTCGTGGGACTGTTATATATTTCCTGCTAGCAGCGACCTGCGGTTTCACTCGCATGACTCTAATAATATCTGTCGTGGCGTGTGGTATATAGCCAATAGCCTCGCACCAATAAAGGGGCTATCTAACATTGGAAGATTTTTTAAAATCGGTCCAGTGGCTCCTGTGATTGGCGCGTTCAAACAAACAAACACTTCGGCTTCATTATATTAGTATAGATTTCAAATACCTACCCTACCTGAAACACAAGTAGTTACGGTACTTAGAGACTGCAAGGCCAACAGGGTCAGATATCATTATAATAATAATACTAAAGATCCGCCCCAGCTTCGCCATTCGTTAATAGTGCACCTACCTTAACAAATTATAACCTAGAACCTTCCTCGAGAATCGCTCTATCAATGGGTGTAAGCTGCAAGAAAATACGCTTAGTAGATTAAAAAAAACAGACACATACAGACAGACAGTTTTTGGTGATTTTGTTTTATATGTAAGAAGAGGAAGATCAATAGCATCCCGATTACACATACGCCCTGGTTCCTCCTCACTAATTCACATACGCCCTGGTTCCTCCTCACTAATTCACATACGCCCTGGTTCCTCCTCACTAATTCACATACGCCCTGGTTCCTCCTCACTAATTCACCACACTTCACACAACGTACCTGCAATAACATTATAAAGTGGAAACATTTGTTTATTTGTTTGTTTGCAATGAGTAGGCTCCAGAGCCTAAATAATGAATTGGACCGATTTGAAAAAAACCTTGTAGCATAAGGATCCTATACTATCGCTGATGAACAAAGGCTATATTATATTAATTAAACTGTTATTATTATGAAAACTTCGATAATGTAAGAAAGATTTTCGAATAGGGGGGGGAGGGCAAACGAGTCATCGGAGCCTTTTTTACCAACTACTCACAACGCACGAAACACGACTTATCGCCACTTTATTATGTGAGCGAGAGGTACCTCACCGGTCGTGCCGGTAAAATATCAAAGTAAATCCATAGATTGCAATTGCAGAAATTATTGACAACGAGCTGTGCCGATTGACGTTGTTCTGTCATAAATTGTGTTATTTGTCATGCGAACGTTTACGAACATTTACGAAGCCGAAATTAAAATTTATTAGTATTCCTGTAAATCAATGAACATTTGTGATATTTTGTGAAGTATCCGCGCGAAGCCTGGACGGACTGCTGTTAACTAATTATATTATGAAACTGAAGATTTATTTTTGTACTCGTCCAAAGCTGTTGGATCCAAACGGTTATGTTTACGTTTGATAAATTGATATATCAAATTATTCCGATTTCTTTTAAGCGAAACTACGGGTATTGCAACATGTCGAGGTAGAAAGTTACAAAGTAGAGATGGGTGCAGTTTGTAAATAGTGCTATCCATCACTTTGTAGATAGTACTATCTATCACTTTGTAAATAGCAGTGTCATTTCTACACACAGGGGCAAACAAGCCTCGGTAGCCTTTTATTTACTACCGACGCTAGAAAACATCCCTACAATTAGAAGTTACGGCGGGGAAATTACCGTGCCCGCAGATGTAAGCAGCCCTCTGTTACCCTACCCACCACTGAGCCAATCGAAGTGAATGCAGTCATCACTCCCAGACAGTATCATGTAGGCAACTGTTGCCAGACCGCACCGATCCGAATTAGCTGCAATGCAGCAACCTCACAACTCACTACTTTATCTCAGTCACTCACTACTTTATCTCAGTCACTACTTTATCTCGGTCACTCACTACTTTATTACAGTCAGTCACTACTTTTTATGCTGACGGGAGTCGCCACTGCAGCTTCATCGGCGAGTTAAAGACATGTCGGACGACGGTCTAGGTGAGATTATGGTCGATAGGGGAACAGACCCCCTCCTTTCTCGCAGATGAGACGGACACATCCCTATAGTTATTTAAGATTACTATTATTGTCTTGTCCTAGGGGACCGGTTCCCCACGCCACCCTCTCTAACGATGGGGGCAGCTTACTCGCCGCAGCTGAAGTTAGCTTTGCGTAATCGTGAGAATGGAAGAGCTCGTCGATAATGATTGAGGGGAACCGCCCCCCCCCCCTTCCACCACGGGCGTGTAGTGTACAATAATCAATGCTCACCGCATGTATGGAAAGAGTTGGCGCCGACTTGCCGAGCGCTGAGCGGCGCATACGCAGCAAGTTGCTCCGCTGCGTTTTACCCGCATCTGTGGATCAGAGCAAATAGATTATTGTAAACTGATTATATACTTTACCACACTTAGTTTAGCGAGAGGTACACCTCTCTTGAGCTGGCGTATTTCGGGTGCAATGCAGCATGGCACTACATCTTACTACAAAAGTGCGGGAGCAGCAACAGGGGCTGAATGACGTATGTACACAGACTATATGCCGGTCAGTAGATTGTATGACTAGGTATTTTCGTGGTAACCGAACAAAGTGTTCTGAACACTGTTTTT
>JAFELO010000188.1:1222161-1275364 GCA_017140195.1 Eumaeus atala | reverse complement strand
ATGATGATAATGTTTAGATTTTTCATCATCTTTTTGCCTTTTGCTTTTGGTAAACGCATTTACGTGCCTTCGCTGGACCTGGGTGGGGTCCAGTGTGTGGTATCGACTCCACCTCCACAGATGTGGTTCTCCCGCATTACTGGACAACCTCACCAACTTAGGGACAATGCAATTGGGTGAGGTTTCCATCCTCGCCCTTTGCCCCGTGCGCAAAATTGTCGCGCCGCCTCATTTTGCACAGTTGTCCCCTCTTTTTCATGTGAGGAGTTCAAAGAGCAGACTCCTCGGTAATATTGGCTTCGCCCAAGGGGTCTCGATTCACCCCAGGCTACTGAACCCTACCGTCACGTCAAGGTTTGAACTATAGTGGGGATCTTTTCGCCTAACCGCAATATTTGCTGAACTATTTACAACAATAATCCTATTTCCTGACAATATTGTAAAGGCTATGTTTGTATTCACGCAAACATTACTAAACGGATTTGGATACAATTTGGAACATTTTGTAATAAGCCGTCCCGGAATCTTATTTGCAATACTGAATCTTAATTACCTAGTTCATCATCGCGTAATGAAAAAAATAGGAAATTATTTGAGTATTAATGACGTATCTGTGATACATTAAAAGGAAAGCAGTATTCTCATTCCCACGGTTCACATTTCTAATGACGGCAAAGCCCACCTCTGATATGAATCACATCTATATTCAATGCCTATAAGAATATAGCCGGTTTATGTCTGCAAAATGCAAATGTGATATTAAATAAAATTGTAGTCTAATAGAACCAAATCAAACAATTCAAGTATTTTGTTTTTTTCGTTTCGTAGCACGCAAAAACTACTCCCATATTTTTTATACCTATCAATTTTTTATTTCAACTCATAACACCCCTTAAGAACTCGACATATTTTAATTTCAAACGTCTCGAGGATTGTCATGATAAAAGTGAAAAAGTTTACTGAATTTGGTTATCTCCGCATCATTTCAAAAATTTACACACTTCTTCAATGCTCCTTCTTGAGGAGATAGAAAATAAAGTTTGAAGACATGTCTGTGCAGTGTGCACCAACCAACTAGACTTGGGCAGCGGGCTAACTTGTCACACATTCTGGTAGGTCAGCCTTGTGTTCCCCACCATAGTTCTAGAACTACTTCCATGATAAGGCTAGCCTTGTCATGGAAGTGGGGCTTAGTAGCCTGTGGTAAACCCAGGCGAATCCAATTGAACCGAGGGGGATCTTTGCACCCCTCTTATATGAAGAGGGGGCTTAAAGATCAGGAGAAGGAATCGCTCTCGGTACCCCTCTTTTAAGAAGAGGGTACCTAAGAGCAACAGGAGGCGGTTCTGCGCACGGGGCAAGGGGCCAACATGGGAACCTAACCCCATTGTACTGTCCCTAAGGCGGTGGGTTGTCCTGTAGTGCGGGGCAACCCCATCTGTGGAGGTGGAGCCTTAGGGGGCTGACTAGTAGTTGAGGTGCCCTGATGATTTGTTGTTCCGGTACTTGGTGAGATCACCAAGAGCGGCACTGATGGCACTCGCATGGCGATTTGTGGGTATTCGGAAATATCATGCGCAGCGAGTCCCACACACCACTGGACCCCACCCAGGGCCGGTGAAGGTGCGTAAATGCGTTTCCCCGCGTCAACAAAAAAAAGCCTTGTGTTACCAACCACTTGCAAAGGATTTGTGTGACGTAAACAAATAAACTCTAAGCAAGAGTTAGTGCCATGCTGCATTGCAGCGGAATTGGGCCGGCACGACAGTAAGTAACCCTCGCTCACATAACACCGCCGTGAAGTGCGGTTTGTGAGTAGCCGGTGGCCCATTATGGGGGAAAATGAATGGAAAACGCGTCGGCATAGTGGTTATGTGGATGTACATGGGCGTCGGTAGTCGTAAAAAGACTCCGATTGGTGCTTTGCCTGTTCTATAAAAAAAAATATAGTAGTCAAGAATGGCGACTAACCACAAGCACTAGTATAGGCAGGCGCAGCTCGATTACAAAACGCAACACAATCGAGACACAAAACGATTCTCGTGTTAGAATCTGTAAAAAGTCGTCATGACCAACCACCATAGAGAACGATCAGCTGGCTTCGTCGGCAACGTGGCGACTAGTCCGCGTGTCACGCCTGAGGTCGACAGTTTCAATCCCGCCCAGGTCATGGATATATATGTATTTCTATGATAAAAATATATTTCCGATATCTACCTGTTACTCTAGGTTACAGTAGTTAGCACAGCACTGGGGTAACGTGGTGTGACAAGTCCACAAATATTATTATTATTATATGTAAGTAGCGATCCGCTACATCTTCGCCAGCGAGAAACATACACAAAGCTTTTTGAGAATAACTCCATCCATGTGTGTAAGCCTTACGAAAATCAATTCAGTAGGTTCGCCAATAGATGAAACGATTCTCGAGGAGAGTTTTACGGTATTATAATTTGTTAAAGTAGCAATTCAGCGTCGTGTTCTACACGAGGGAGACCGGAGCGGACAGATAGAGCATACATAAAAAATCAATGCTATGCTTGCCTGTTCACCTGCATTCCGAATTCGGGCGATTTCCGGGATTCCGTTGTCAAAGCCAATGACTTCTAAGTTTGAAAAGAATCAACTTATAACTCATTTGTTAAAGCGACCCAATAGTTTTAGGGCTATAATCGAACTCCCATACATATATAGGCTGTAAAGCGCTTCTAAAAAAAAGAAAGTAAATTATTAATACCTGCAGAGTTTGCGCAGGTATTAATAATTTAGTTTCTTTTTTTATGTAGAATAGGGGGGCAAACAAACTTTTTCACGATAACCAACGCCCATGAACATCCACATAATTGCTCCTTCCCCCTCCCCTTAATGGGCCACCAGTACTCACAAACCGCACGAGACGCGACACTGAAGGTGTCACTTTACGGCAGTATTGTGTGAGCGAGAGGTACCTGCCCGAACTGCAGTCACTTCCTTTACCTCGTATTTTTCTTAGAAATAATTTCGTCCTTGGTGGTCCTTGCCATTTCCTTACGACTCTGAGATAATTTTATCAAATGGTCACAAAGTGATGGCCGGTGTCGATTCTGGAATACAGGAGAAGCAGTGGTGGTGAGCAAGTCAAGGTAATTTAAACGGGACTTTCATTTAAATATATCACAATTGAATAAGTAATATAAACGATACTTTTAAATTTCAGCAACTAACATTTATTTTTAACTAAGTATAAATAACCAATAGTGAGTCGTGAAAGGGCAGTTCTGTAATAAACAATTAACAAGTTCCGTCGTCATATCTACATATTATGTATAGAAAGGGCAGACCTGATCAGCCTACATAACATCGACACACAACCGAAACTATTTTACTTCTATTAGAAACTTGCAATTTGTTACTGGGGTTCTTTTCATGGTGTAGGGATGTGCGAAGAAATAACTATAAAAGTTAGCCCTAAAGGGGTGAAATATGGTGGTGTTTATGTGGAATTTTACCGTGTCACGCGGATGATAGCGCCAGGCACAGTTTCTTAAAACACACCGATAACATTCAACTACATAATTGTTTGTAATCGAGCCGACATCGCTCGGTACACAGTTCGCACAGCTCTAACTGTATGATACAGTTCGTAGCCCGGTGACCTCGTCGAAGGCGCCCGCCCTATTGAAATAAGCGAGGGCCGAATGTATAGCTGTTAAAATAAGGCTCAACGCAATTGCTTCTCAATCTTGCCGTCACATTTGTTTACCTGGCCGTGTGACTAGTGCCAAATGTATGGACAACACATTCCTTATTGATTTGCACCTGGAAACTATTGGCGATACGTACAAACAATTTGTAGGGCACACGTCCAGCACACGGTACGCAATGTTTACAACCTTTGAGTACGCATTGCATACTTCCTTGTTACATAATACGTATGCAGTTGAAGAGATCGTAAATCTCTACTAGTGTTAAAATAAAAATATCCTAATAAACCTCCTTATGTTAAAAAGAAATATCCTAGTAAACCTACTAATATTGTAAAAGCGAAACTTTTGCATGTATGTTTGTTATTCATTAGACACGCAAAATCTATCAAATTGATTTTGATGACATTAAGTACAGATATAGATCAAAATCTGGAATAACATGCCAGATGCATTTAATCCCGTGTAAAATAATAGTTTGCGCGGGTGAATCTTTGGGGCACATCTAATTATACATTAAACGAGCAAAGATTATCTTCCGAATGTAGCCATTATATTTCCGATACTTAAATATTTTATAAGAATTATATCTGTCATCTTTGACGTGACGTGACGTGTGGTCGGTATAGAAGAAATATCACTCTTTTTTCTCTGCGGCGTGGCTTGGACGACGGATTGATTTGACGCTGACGGTATCTACCTTCAGCAAATCATAATTAAATAGTTTTTCGCCGTGAACCTATATATTCGTGATATAAAATATATCTAATCTTATGTCAAAAAATTCTGTTATATTCTAATTGAGTATGTATATATATATATATATATATATATATATATATATATATTTTGCCTGATTTTGGTTGGCTCATGAAGCCAAGAGAATGGGACGGAATCTTATTGATTGTGTGCTCCTTTTCAGAGGTCTACTCCTTTTCTTTTTTCCTTTTTAAACTTTTAAATTTGGATATAATATGAAGATATGATCTAGCCATAATCTTTCAATTATTGAATATAAATGAAGAACAATCCGCAAATAAACAGCGATTAAAATTATATATACGCCGGTATCATGTGAGCGAGGGGTACTTCAACGCTTCAACACAACATGGCACTACCTCTTACAAAAGGCTTTAAGAAGTGGAACGGCCGATATTCTTTAAAATAACCGAAGTAAGCTACGACTTTCGGTTAGGTACGATGCGGGCGAGGACACTACCGGTATGTACACAACACATTCCGGTGATTGCATGAAGCCGCCAGTAAATAAGTTCACGTGGCGCTGGCCCAGCTCCAAATCGTTACAATACACTATTATACTTTGATGCGCCAACAACAACTGTACTTTTTTTATTATGGTCAACTGATACTTGAGTCAAACAAGAGAAAGGTGAGACGACCAGTGACGTAATTAGAAAAAGATCCGCCCTGGCATCCAGATTATTATCAATTTTTAGTAAAAGGTATTACTGCACTGCGGCGGAATTGTCGCGTTTCGCGCGGTTTGTTAGTAGTGTTAGTAGTAGTAGCCGTTGGCCCATTGAAGGGGAGCAGGAGAGGATAATGCATCTTCATAGTAATGATGGGGATGTTCATGGGCGTCGGTAGTCACAAACACGCTTCGTGTGTTCGATTGCTCCCCCTATACAATACTATTATTGTTTTATAGGGGGATACTGTACCTGTCACATTGGTGGACAAAGGACTATGCGATAAACAAAAAAAACTCCGCATCATTGTTTATTATATTATATTAATCTAATATATAATCATTATTGAGCAAAGGTCTATACAATAAACGAAAAAAAGCGCCACATCATGGTTTATTATATTATATTAAGCCACACATCTGTTCCATTATTGAGCAAAGGTCTATACAATAAACGAAAAAAAAAACGCCGCATCATGGTTTATTATATTATATTAAGCCACACATCTGTTCGATTATTGAGCAAAGGTCTATACAATAAACGAAAAAAAACGCCACATTATGGTTTATTATATTATATTAAGCCACACATCTGTTCCATTATTGAGCAACATTAAATGAAAAAAAACCGCGGCATCATGGTTTATTATATTATATTAAGCCACACATCTGTTCCATTATTGAGCAAAGGTCTATACAATAAACGAAAAAAAACGCCGCATCATGGTTTATTATATTATGTTAAGCCACATATCTGTTCCATTGTTGAGCAAAGGCCTATACAATAAACGAAAAAAAACCGCCGCATCATGGTTTATTATATTATATTAAGCCACATATCTGTTCCATTATTTATCAAAGGCCTACACAATAAACGAAAAAAAAACACTGCATCATGGTTTAGGGTCAATTCATACTAGCGCAGAGTCGAAGCGCATCGAAGCGTCAATCCGAAACTTAATATAGCAAATTCACCCTTATTTCCACAATGCAATGCACATATTTCTTCCAAGGAAAAAAAGACGCGCGAATTCACGCGCATTTGAGGGAATTCGCGCGCCTGCGCGCGAGCAACTCTGATTGGTGCGCGCGCATTCACGCGAAGCCAAGCGACTATTAGGCGAACTACGCGCCGTCTGGTCAGTCGGCAATCGGAATCGGACGGAAACTGTCTTGTGTTGAAGTGAATCACAATGGAAAACGACGAGAAATTAATTTATTTGGTCAAAAAATACGAATGTTTATTTAATTCGAATTCCAAATTTTATAGCGAGATTTCATTCGAAGTCCAAACATTATATCAACAACGAGATTCAACTGGCACCTGGTGTCCATCACTAATGCCACGAATGCGCGCGTATTCGCACGCGCGCATTCGTGCGACTTCGCTGTGATTGTGAGGAATTTGACGCTTCGATGCGCTTCGACTCTGCGCTAGTATGAATTGACCCTTATTATTGTTATATTAAGCCACATATATGTTCCATTGTAGGGCGAAGGCCCATACTATAAGAAAAATCCTCTTTATGGTCTCCTCCACCGACCCAAAATTTACAAGTTTTACCAACGCGTGTTCTTGACAAAAGTTACGCATTATAACATTATGTGTTTCTTTATTTAAGGACCGTAACTAACCGCTTTGTATTCCGTGGCGCCGCATAACTTAACACGTTATGTACACAGCAATTAAATATTATACTAGCAAACCTTTCTCCGCGTATATGATACCTGCACGTTGAATTCAGTTGATACGCGCATACAAAAATCAACATGTAAGCTATCGGTATCGGTAAAACATCGGCACGTAGCACCGCTGGGAGAAATATTAAAAAGAAGCTTCTTTCAATTTTCTAAGCGCACTAATAATATCGTCACGTTAAATCATTATTTTACTCGATACTATGACTATTAAAAGGCATTAATATTAATGATGATTTGATTCACGCTGACCTATTTCACCGTAACCACCAGCCATTACAAAAACAGAAGAAAAATAAACAAAATCCGGCTGTACAATAACAATTTCTTTGTTACAACAAGACCAATAAAAAAGAAATTCTGTCATTGGCATTGACAGTTTAGAGTTTTTGGCGCTAAGTCGCGCTACCAACGTAGTTTCACTGTAAATAAACTCACGTGGGCTCGTCTTTGTGGGCCGGCTGCCAAATATTTGCATTTTACGTCATTTTTTGATACGCCGATAAAACATAATATGTAACCAATGTTCTCGTAAGCTCCCGCTAAACTTTAGTAGCTAAGCCCCACTTTCGGTCGAATTATATCATATCTTTTATATCTGGTCACATATATCTGGTCACATATATCTGGTCACATATATCATGGAACTAGAAGTTATTTAATGAAGACAGTCACAGTGTTGGTTATTTTAGAGATCCATACACAAAGTGTAAAGTCGGGACCCTCTACTACTAAGACTCTGATGTCCGCCTGTGTGTCACACGGTGTCTCATGAAACGCGATAGCTTGAGATCTCAAATGTAAACGACGTTAACAGTTTACTAGATATTGACTTAAGTAGGTTAGGAGAAAAGGGGGCTAAAGAGCTCTTATAAAAAGAGGGGGCAAAAGAGCAACAGGAGGAGGCGCGTTTGCGCTCGGGGCAAGGGGCGATTATGGGAACCTCACCCATTGCACTGTCCCAAAGTTGGTCAAAGTTTAAAACACTATATTGTAGTCGATAGAGGTCACTTCGTATAAGATGTTTATATTTTTATATTTGTGTATTAAACTAACACACTGTAAAAATAATAAATGTTATTTGCAATTAAAAGGATAATTTGTTTTCTTTGTTACAATATTTATGGCAATACTTATATTATAACGGATGTCAGTTACCTTAGCTAACTTACAATGCCTAAACGATAATTCCTTTCTATAGATAATTTATTACGGGGTTTCATAACATTACATTTACAACCTTGAACAAAAACAACGCTTACGAACCTTGAGGTCTAGCAAAAAAATTCCGACCAGTTACAAGACGATCGATTGGTACATCGGAATACGTTCCGTCTGCTTACGTGGTTTGTATATTTCGGTGGCGGTCATGGGTTCTTACCAGGTGGTAAAGTCCATAATCGGAGGGTGATAGTATGTGTGATAGTATAGAGGGTGATACAAGTTGTACTGAGTGGGGTCCGATGGTGTGTAGGGCTCGCGACATAGATCCGATTAATAAAAAACCGCCGCGAGTCCTACCAATGCCGCCTTTTGCAACCCCCACATTAACATGTTGATGTTTATAGGCGTCGATTATTTGGCTCTGTTTGCTCGTGTGCGCCCCTATACTATAAAAAGCGTAGGAGCTATCGATTATGTCGCATAAAGTTAGCACACGGTTGCGATATATTTCGGCACTCTAGTTGATTATAGCTGCTAGGCAAAACAGTATTACACATAACTTAGAGGTGTCACACCAACTGTGGCGGCGTAGAAGTGGCACACCGCGATCGACCTCTTCGGCGGTTAAATAACATTTAGAGCGGTGATAACAATTTCGCCAAGGGTAAACATTGCCAGTTCACCACATTTTTGTACACATTTCTTGTAAAAATTCGTCACCACATACAAGCGCGTTAAGGTGTAATTTTCAAGTCTTATAATATGTCAGCATAACAGTAGAACCCTCGTTTTACCCTCGTTCTATATTACTTATATCTTATAGTATATAGTTTTATATATTATAAAATAAAAAACCAGACTGTTTAAAATATACATATTATTTAATGTACATTCGTACCAATTTTATAATGTTAAGTTTGTAATGTGTAAGTGTATCTACTTTCATTATTGGATAAATAAAATACGTATTTTAACGTGTCATTTGCGTTATCACGACGACGAATCTCGGAAACAAAAAGCCGTCTAGCCGTCATACATACGCTCTTAAAACATTACGCACCTTCTGAAGCAGTGGGGCAATCTTTAAATATAGTCTTGACTACATTGCGGATGGGATGGCCTGCCACAACAACAGCCCGTTAATGATCGCACTGACACATCCATAAACATCCCATTGTGTGCGGGACGTGGTCCCAATAGAACAATGCACACGGTCCAACACGACACCGTCGCGGAAGCGGACCATGACCTTCGGCTAACTGACGCACACTCTTCAGTGTGTGTTTACACAAACATACGGATACACTAATAATATCGACTACTAGTGGCCGCCCGCGACATCGTACGCGTGGGCTTCAGTATTATATTGTTTTCGGTTATCTAAAAATACATTACGTATACCGGTCCTGGATCCGATGGGGGACTGGGGCTCGTGGATGAACCAAGTGCGCAACAGAACCTCGCTGGTGTCTGTAGGTAATATTAATTTTTGTCTTGCCAAATTGTAATTATTTTGAATTTATTTAATTATGTTAGAGGTGCAGTCGTCGGTTACTTGCAGGTGTGATAAGAAACACCTGCAAATAACCCATGATTACTGGCATTCTGTGGTCCCAACTACATAATATCGGGAATGTAGTTCTTCCACAGGCACTCAACTGAGTGACTTCCTTTTTAGTATTTTATATGCCCCCAAAATAATTTATACAACTAACAATATGTTCACTTCGCCAGTGGAACATTTAACCACAACACAAAGGTATATTAAAAAAAAAAATCATCACAATTTGGTCACCTACTTTATAGTGTCAAAAGACCCATCACCCAGTGTAGCCTACCATCACAATCATCATTATCCTCATAAAAATGGTCCTAGCCGCGACCTCAAACTCTACAACGAAACTGAATCTTTTCGCCAACATGGAATCTCAATTTTCTAGACCGTCCGGTTTGGACCGTGCGTTACTTCGTAAAGTGCTAGTCATAATTCAAACACTTTCATTGCTCTCATATTTACAAAACGTTATAAAGTCGACCTCAAATTAATCCGGTAGGCTTTTAAATAGTTCTTTTTTTTAATACCCAACGATTATGGACTTAAAACACAAGACACTAAGGTCACTTGTCAGGCTGTAATTTAGACTACGCCCACTGTCTCGAAAACTTCGCAGTCGTTCATGCATCACTGTGGTATCAGTGCCCACTCGCGTGTTATTCACGGTAAAATTTATTAGGGAAAGATCAGGGGCCAGCTTTCTGCATATTAACATTGGCCTAATTCGCCCACGAGGTTATAGGAAGTGATTTGTTGCTGCATGAGAAAACGTACAGACGGTTAGTGACTAACGCGTGACTAAACGTGACCAAAGTAAATACGGGACCCCATTATCAGACTAACACCGGAGGAACCGAATGGCCATGACAGCATTAGCTAAATTAGCTGTTATAAATATTCTCACATGGGGATGCGTCTCTCTCATTTTCGGGAGTGTGGGAATCCGATGTAGCTCTAAGGACTGCAGGATGTTTCCACGCCATAACCTCAGGTTCATAAAAAATCCTATGTGACCCCTTACATCCCGTACATAGACATCATTCAGAAAAGGAATATGTCATACATGATGGCGTCAGTTTTTTTAAAGTTAGAAATATTGAATCGAAACCTTTACTAAAACTCAACTGCAAAGAATATCAAGCATTGGCTGACCTCGTGCCGTTAGGTTATGGCTTTATTTGTTCATTTGTGTAATGGGTGATTTCATATGCATCGCAGGAATATCGAAGGTTGAAAGCAAGCAAGGTTGAAAGAATAGGATTTGACACCTCGGTACATGGAACACGTCGTCACCACCAGGGACCAGCTACCCACGCATGCTCTCGGTAGCACGGCTAATACAACGTCTTGTTACCTCACATGGTGACCAGCAGACAATCACTGATAAATACTGCGCTGGTCCGCCTATGGATAGGATATATAAAAGTGAATTGTCTCGTGGACAACTGGTAAGAATGATCGTCCACAGTTCATCTGGGTTCGAGTCAATCGACACTTCCGGAACAGTGTTATAGGGTTTTTGAATTTCTAATAACAGGCCTAAGTCAGAAAGTTGGTGGAGTTACACCCTTGGAGAGCACGTTAAGCCGTAGGTCCTGCGCCTGATTTCATTCCGGTCGTGTCGGAGCCGTCCCATCAGAATAGGAGAATGGGGGAACAGGGAGTGTTCCTGCGCACACACGGTCCAGTTGTTTTTTTTTATAGCATAGGAGGTAAACCATCAGTTAGGTCACTTGTAAGTAAGTGATCACCAACGCCCGCAACAGACATCCGCAACACCAGAGGACACGCAGATGCATTGCCGACATTTTAGAGATAAATAAGCTAGTTCCCTGAAGATTCCTAAGTCGTATCGGTACGGGAATACCGAAAATTGTATTAATTCCATGAAGTAGTGCGGGGAAGAAAATGCGCTTAAAAAGCACGGCAGAGGACTTCGGAACGTCGAGATAGTGCCGGTGAAAGTTTCAGAGCCTATCCAATGCAAGCAAACAATCAAATGTTTCCTCTTTATAATATCAGTATAGACAATTCAGGGTGATATTCTGGCTACGAACCCACACAAGCCCTGTAGTCACTAGTCAGACGCCTCCACTGTGTCACACTTATCCGCCGCGCATGGGGAAATACTCGCGAGGCTTATCATATCTTATCTTACGGTAAGTGATTTGTGAAGCGGTGACACTATCTAGTATCGACAGCCGATATTGCTATCTATGTCATCGCACTACGTTTTTGCCCGTGACTTTGTTGTGGTCAAATAGACCTTATTAAACTTTTTATGGCGTCGTGTTGAATTCGTTACTAAATTATGCAATAAAACGCCAATCTTAAGTTACATCTTCAGCAATATATCTGTGACACCAGCGTCAATTTTACTTCCCATGCGCAGAGACAGGGCATGAACAACAATTTTAAATAATATAATAATATTAATAACCTCCTCCTAGCCGAATTTATGCTACAGCGGTCATCTCTATTGAGAAGAGACGTCAGCGCAGAATATATTATGGTGCACACAAGTTGGTATTCTCTATTCCGTCCGTCTCCTATTCTGATGGGATGGCAACCCGACACGACCGGAGGGAAATTAGGCGCAGGACCGACCGCTTAACATGCTCTCAGAGACATTAGAAATTGAAAAATCCTAATAACACTTTTTGTTTGGTCCCACGCGGGAACGAACCCGGCACCCGTTTATGTGGCTGAACATGCTTACCACTTCCTATGAAGATAAATAGTACAGAGTACCAAACGCGACGCCTATGGCACTCGCGGAGTTCTTCCTGGTACAAAAGTATTTATTTTACATTTGATATATATATATATATATATATATATATATATATATATATATGTCACATTCAGAATGTCTAAATCGCTGTATTTAATTACGTCTAGCCAGCCAAAAAACAGGGCCGTTTACTTTTTGTGGCGGGCGAACGATTAACTGGATTGAATGCGGCTAAGTAAATTGCGCCAGAAAGAGCTCGGCGTTATATGGTAATCAAAAAAGATAGCATTCAATAAAGTGAATCATTATCCGCCTTTTTGACACGTTTTAGTGCCTAAGGCGTTGCTCGATATGACAACAACAATGGCGTCGATAGTCGAATACAGAGAAATAAAGGTACGAAGATAGGTACGAAGGCCTTCGTGGTTAGGTTATTCCTTCTATTTGTTCTCAAAACACTGGTCTAATTTAATACTTGTATCCATCACGATGACTGCCTAACATCAAAACATTCAGTGAGGCTAAACGTCAGCCGCCACATTGTTGAACGTCTCGCAATGACAATCCGGCTAATCGTTAGCCCGCCACAAAACAGAACAGCCCTGTTTTTGGAAATGGCTAGCATATAATACATTTAAGAAGAAAACAATATATAGATGAAGCTATCGTAAAAAATACGAGGGCTTATTGATAAGTATCCAAAAAGAAAAACTTTAATAATCTATTTAAAACAATTTTATTTTTCTACGTAGCTTCCCTCTACCTCGATGCATTAGTCCAGCGCTACTCCAATGCCGTTACACCAGTTTGATAAAATGTTTTCCTTAACCCCTCAAAATATTCGTTTACGGCGACAATGACTTCATCATTTGATGAAAATCTTCGGCCAAGTAACCATTTCTTGGGATTCGGAAATAGGGGGGACACTGTAACAATTCGAACCGCTCTTTTTTTTTCTTTGGATTTCTTTTGGATTTCTTTACTTGGTTTTTGCATAGTACTCTCCATTTATTGTTTTTCCTCTTTGCAAATAATCCGCTAGAACGATCCCTCGAGCATCCCATAAAACAGACATGGCGACTGTTTTATGGGATGCTCGAGAAACTTTGGTGGTCGACAAAACCGTTTTTGCTTTCTTCGACGCAGGTATTCCGCTCGCAGTCCACTGCTTAGATTGTTCTTTTGTTTCAGGAGTGTAACGATATATCCATGTTTCATCTACTGCCACATAACGCCGCAAAAACTAGTTAGTATCACGCTTAAACAGCGCCAAAAAACACCGACGAATCGTCCACTCGACGTTGCCTTTGGTTAACAGTGAGCAAACGCGGCACCCATCGCGCGCAAAGCTTTTTTCATTCGCAAATATTGGTGTAAAATATAAAAAACGCGTTCAGAGGAAATGCTTATCAGCAGAGATGGATCTGCCGCAACTTTTAGCGCCAATTCAATGTCCGGATTCGTGACTTCATTTGGACGGCCATACCTGTTGGTGTCTTCGCAGCTCTGTCTCCCACGTTTAAAATCAGTTACCCATGTGTGAATTGTACTTAATGAAGGAACAGTATTACCTAAAACACAGTCTAGCTTTACTTTAACATGGGTTGCTATTTTCTCTTTTAAAGCGTAAAACTTTATCACCGCACGAACTTCGTTTCTTTCCGTCGTTGAGAAAATGTACGGCAGAGAAAATTCTAGGCCCCCTCACACAAATTCTATCAGTTCGAATAAATTCAAATGTGACGTTCTATTTTGGAAAAGATGATAGTGTGTGGGACTCGCGGCACATGATAGTGCCGAATACCCACAAAAACCACCGCGAGTGCGATCAGTGCCGCCCTTGGTGAGGTGTCCGGATCAACAATCATCAGGACACCTCGACGGCTAGTCAGCCCCTAAGGGACCAACTCCAGCTGCACAGATGGGGTTACCCAGCACTACAGGACAACCCCGCCGACTTTGGGACAGTGCAATGGGGTGAGGTTCCCATCCTCGCCCCTTGCCCCGTGCGCAAAAGCGCCACCTCCTGTTGCTCTTAGGTCCCCTCTTCTTATAAGAGGGGTACCGAGAGTAATCCTCCTCCTGATCTTTAAGCAACCTCTTCTTATAAGAGGGGTGGAAAGATCCCTTCGGTTCAATTGGCTTCACCTGGGTTCACCCCAGGCTACTAAATCTCACCGCCACGACAAGGTTTGAACCATGGTGGGGAGTTATCAATCAGCATGGTACAATTATTTGTAATGCAATTTAATTTGTTGCCAATGCTTAGGGAAAAACGTTGTTTTTCTGCAAATCACAGGGGCCCCATTATTTTTTTGGGAGAAGAGTACTTTTATGCTTTTCCAAGTTGTATTCTACATTTGTGTCAAATTTCAACTAGTCATTCAGTAGATTTTACAAAAAAAAAGATACTCTTTTTTTCCAGCAGTGGACGTCGTCTGGCTGATGATGATTTTTTTCCCACTTTCGTATCACATTCAACAAGGATTACTTGCTTTGGACATCTCTCATTGGATCATCTAGATTCCAGACAACAACTCCGCACGAAACGTGGCTGCGAAAGCGCACACGATGGACAAATAGACAGAATAAACACATCATAAAACCTTTGAAGTAACCAGTTACCGTGCTGATGTTGATGGACATCGGTAGTGACCAAATGGCTCAGATTACTCGTTTGTTTACCTAAAAGGAAACTTGTGCAGAACGCGCTTCTTCAGAGTAACACCAATTAGCAACGAAACGAATTCGCCCGAGAATTGTTTACCCTCGACGTAATTGTGCCGTTGACATAACCTCATATATTGGAAACAAACATATAAGTAGTAAACAATATAGCATCAATTGGGCTAACGACACGGCAAACAAACACTTACTGTGCACGCTCAGAAAGTAAAATAATTGCAGTGCCCGTTTCACAGGTTTTTCAATTTAGGATTTAGAAAGGGTCTGCTACTTCACTACTACCAATTCAAGCCTAACCCCGACCTGAGAAAAACCGCAGAACAAAAATCAGTGGGCCTGGTTACTCGAGATCCGGGGCACGTCGGTATCAGCGGCCGACGGCGCCCGCGGGGTCCTAGTGAGTGTTCGGTTGGGCCGCGAATCCCACACACCCGTCGTCCACCCAGGTCCGGTGGCAGTGCGGGCATGAATTTATCCGCAAAAACAAAAAAAAAGTATCATGTGGCATTGCAGCCGAATTGGGCCGACACGATATGGTACTACCACTCGTTCACATGACACCATTGCAAAGTGACACCTATGCTTTTGGTTCTATTACAGTTTTTGAGACTCCTGTAGCAATTGGAGGGAATCGGGGCGACACATCTTATGTTGATGATCAATCAAATTGTGTGGGCGTATGTGGGCGTTTGCCACAAAATTTTTACTACTCGTTTGTTCCTTTATGCTGAAAAAGACTAATGCGATTGGATGCGAGTAGTCAGTAGTCAGTTTTGACATTCATTAATGGTGCCTAAGTACCGGAGCAGACCGTTAAAGGACCAATGATAATTTCCTACTCCTGTTAATATTATAGGTGCTAAAGCTTGTATGTAAGTTTGTGCCTCCTTTACGCAAAAACTTCAGAATACATTTGTTTGAAGTTAGGAACGGGCAATCGGAGCCTTTTTACGACTATTATTACGGCACATCCGCATAATTAAGCTTCACATTGCCATCCTTTCCTCCTCCCCCGATGGGCCATATGTAGCTATTGTCTACGTACTACAATCTGAAATAGGTTTTTCTTTTCATGTGTATGGTCTATTTGTAATAAGAATATCACAGATAGTGATGAAATATTGTGTTCATACAACTCCACTTGTCCCATACTGTACCTACAGCTATTCAATATTATATTAGTAGTTCAAGGCACTCGCAGCGTGACTCGGACCTTCACGGACATTCCGATTTGCCCTCAACATTTCCACGCCTTGATTGATAACCACTATTTAATCTATTATGTTATTGTAACACCAATTATCTGTGCCATGTAATCACCGCCGAGCTATTACAATTTACACGGTGCATCAAAATATGATTCACTCCACAGTAATAACCTATAACATTACACTAGCATCATCCCGAGGTTTCACCCGCGTAGTTCTGCTCCTATTAGTCGTAGCGTCATGGTATATAGCATCTCTCATCTATAGCCTCCCTCGAGAAATGGACTATTGAACACAAAAAGAATTTTTGAATTCGGGTCAGTAGTACCTGAGGTTACCACATGCAAACCAACAAACTCGAGGGCATTATGTTTTTAGTATATGTAGATATTGTTTTGATGTTATTTACTACATAAACGTTTAATGTGTGTACATTCTGTACACACAGTAAACGTTTATGTGTAAGCATTAGCTGTCTTTCGCGGTTTTGGACGAAATCACTGATAAGTGTCAAAAAGTAGTAGTACTCACTTATAACATGAAGGTAGCCCCTGTACCAGTTTGTTTCAATATTACGGGGTAATCTTAGCTCTTCCAGAAACTACGCATCTTTGTAGCGCTATAGCTTCCTTTGTTCACTGCGTCGACAGTTGTGCAATTGTCATAATAAAAAATATTTTGCTACTACCCACTCTATATAATAGGCATAAGTGATTGTAACTTGTAATTCCAATATTGTAACTTATTTTTAAGTAGCACGTTCGCATGCATGTAAATATTTTTAGTTTTTAATGTTTTGTTAAGTTCTCACTTACAGTGAATTATGTATTTTTTTATAAAAATATCTTTGAAACCGATATTAGGCAAGGAACGCCTGTAGCAAATTTCCAGCTTGTATGTTTGTTTCAGATTTGTGATATGCGGGGTATCAGTATTTGCCACGCATAAGCAAACATTTATAAGAATTGGCAACCCTAGACATCACCTACCACCACACTAGTACACAAACAAAAACAAGTATAAATAGCAAATTGATAAGATGGTGAGTAATTGTACGACGGGCGACTATCAGTGTAACACACCCACTTATCGCGCGTTACATACGCCAGCTAGAATTAAAGTGTCCTCTACCACGTAGAACATAAAGTTCAAAATGTCACATAAATCTTTGTAATTGATAACAGGACATCTAAGCACCGCACCGTAGCAGTATTGTTGCAATCTTTCCTTGACTACTTCTTATTGGAAAGGGGGAATGATGCCGGATCATGTCGATGACCGTAGACATCCGTACGTTAAAGACGGTGAGCAGGCTTACGCCTTCTTTGAACCGATGCCATATCAGAGGTTCTCCTCTAGTCACTCCCGGATTGATTGTGATGTAATGCAGCTGATGAGGACCATGGAGACCGACATAGCTCAGAAAGTCAGCGAGATGTACTGGCAATGGGGAGGCCACATTGCTGGCAGAACGACAAAAGACGGATTGTTGGATGGCATGAGACCATAAAGCCAAGGATCCTGACCTGATCAGCCAGGATCGACAGCGTCAACCACTACTGACCCTTTGATACTATCGCAGGGAGCCCGAGGGAAAAACTAAAAACTGTCTTGCGACCCGCAACGAATTTAATCAGAAGAAAATAGGGGGTAGGAAGTAATTCCAGTTTCCCTCCCTAGTCAAAGCGGGAGACAGAACAAGATTGCAATGACTGGTAATAGCCAACAAAAGGAAAGGGCAGCCAGGTGAAGCCCAGCTGCGATGCACCACGGAGATGTAGAAAATTTTTAGCCGATCTTATTGATTACGCCTAATTTTACAAAGCTACATTGTCTTTAAGTAACACAGGACCAAAAAGTAACTTACAAAGATTACGCGAGCGAAGCCACGCGGGTAACTTAGTGCTGTATAAAAAGATATCAACTACAAAAATATAGAGACGATCAAATACGATTGGTACCTGTTTCAATCATGACCATGCAGTTATATAAGAAACGCTCATGAAGTAAACTAATTTAAAGGCAACTTAACGATTCGCCTTGAGGTGTTACATTTATGTAAATGACAATAAGGTAAATTGTTAGACGCCGACTTTTAAACGCAGCGTCTGTGGATTCAATTGGTAATTATATTTTACTAACATCGAACTGTCTATCCCGTAAGCAAGCAAGACTACAAGGAGATAGATTTATCATCATCAGTGTATCTGTCTACTGCTGGAAGAGCGCCCCTTTCAATGAATCATCGACATCATTATCAGCCAGACGACGTCTACGGCGGATAATGATGAATGGCGAGTAATTGCAATTTTACGTGTCCTACTTAGTCATTATGTATATGGTGTTCTTTTTTCGGACCTAAATTTATGCTGTATAAGACAAGTGAAGGGAGCAATACAAATTATCGGATTTCTATGCTGGCAACGAGACAACGTGTGTGGTCTAAAGAGGGACTGAACGCGCTCTCTCCCGCAGATGAGAGAGATGCATCCCGATACGAAAATATGTAACAGCTAATTTAACTATTATTATCCTGGCCAGAGGGACCGTAGGATGTAACCTCTCCATGATGTATCAGCTGGACCTCAACATACAGCCCTCTTTTCTTGCCGTGTATAAGTAATTGCAATTTTACAACGTGTCCTACTTAGACCGAGGAAGGTAATTGAAATAATTACTCGTCCTATTTTCTTACAAATTCGTTGCAGGTTCTAAGACTGTTTTAGTTTTTCCTCCGGTTGGTGAATATAACATTTGGTCAAAGTAGTTACGTATTTGGTAAAGTAGTGCCGAGTTCGACATACGGTCTAGGACTCAGCCGGGCCCCCTAGGTATCATCCCTAAATGGATTCCCCTAAGTCAAAAAAAGGCCAACGTTTACCAATATGGTCCAGTATGTACTGAAACACTTCTCATGCCGTTGAGATGGATATATTGTTGATAAATATACGCTATGCCAGCCATTAGTTCAAAGTATAAACATCATCCTATCAGATTCCGGATCAAACAGGGCCAGTTGAACTCTACATACACCTTTTTTCAGTGTTAATTTTTTTTTTGTAGTGATACCAACTTAACATAGGAGAATCTCTATGTTGAAACGGTTCCGGACTTAGCTTTTCTTTGCTTGTTTATTTGCGCGGGAAAATGCATTTACGCACTGACATCGGTCTAGGTGGGAAATTATTGGGTGTGTGTGGTACTGAACCCCACTAAAACCCCGAACTGAGTACCCACTAAAACCCCGCGGGTGCCATCGGCCGCCTGTACTGAGGTGCCCCGGATCTATCAGCAACAGGGCACCTCGGCGACTGCCCAGTCCCCCATAAGGGAGCGGACTCCTCCAATAGGAGGCATGTACGACATCCTAAATGAGCCCCCTCCGTGTGACCGTGCAATGGACCCAGGTCCTAGCTCTTATGTTGTTACAAGAAATAACGTAAATCATCCGTTCTTTGTGAAAATCGCAGCAATAAACACACCAAACACAAAATAGAGTGGAGTTCAAAGCTCATATATTTAGCTTTCACCCACGTATTTACGTGCGAATCCTAAATTGTAACGTACTCTGATGTCATATATATTTTATTTGCAAGACTTAGGAAGAGGTATGCATGACACTCCTATGCAACAGAATTGGGCCGGCACGACAGAGGAAGTACCTCTCGCTCACTTGATACCGGCGTAAGGTGACATCTTCAGTGTCGCGTTTCGTGCGATTTGTGAGTAGCCGGTGGCCCATTGGAAGGGTTGGGGGTGATAGGAGGGCAACGCATCCGCATAACATTCATATGACATGTATATGGGCGTCGGTAGTCATCAAAAGGCTCCAATTTCTCGTTTGCCCCCTTATACTATTAAAAAAACATCGACTGCAGCAGAGTTTTTTTAAAGTTGAGTTGGACCGGTATGACTGACCTACCTATTTGACCTAATACAAAAGGCCTATCATGGATAACTTTATCGCGATTTAGTGTGCCTGGTGATTCTTTAATAGCATAATGGGGGAAAGGAGCAGTCAAAGCCTTTCACTGGCCATAATGTACTCAGTACTCTTGCAAATATAAATAGCAAATTTGAGCTGTTAGCATGAGAGTATTAACGCATTGTTTATCTAACTGCATTATTTATGTTCTATGCACATGTAAGCAAATAAGTGGTTGATTAAAATTTCAAATGACCTTTACATTTTTTTTTTAATTGGCGGGCAAATGAGGAACCAAGGCTTTTTTACAACTACCAATGCAATGTCCATCAACATCAATACTATGCCGATGTGTTGCCCTTCCTTCGTCTTTCCCTCCAATTGGCCACTAAAACATAATAAAACTTAGTACAATTGTAGCCCTTAATTTATAAAATAGATAGTACTATCCTAATATAGATTTAGACTATCTACTTTATAAATACAACCCACTGCAATGCACTGGAAATTTTCCAAACAATAAGTGCTGCTCGTGCTCCAGTATCATTACGATGTACCGTACTCAGGAACTGCTATCAATATTATCTATTACAATTTATCTAGTGGGATAGTTGCAGTTCTGATAACAATGACTGGAAATGCATTGTGAATCAGTCTACTTATAGATGATATCAATAATTCTTAGAAAATATACACATGAGGTATTACCTCATGTGTATGCTTTCTAAAGGACCTGCAGTTGCAATAAAAACTTTTTTTTTTACAAACTACTAGAGACTTCACGTAAAATTCAATGCTGTTTTGAATGGCACACAGAAAGTGTAGTGTAACATTTTAACTACATTTCTTTGCTAAGTCACCAAATGTTGTAACCTAAACCTAACTACATTGGACACTTTATCATACTTAAAGGTCACTATCACTTCTTTGTCCATACAATAGGCACAATATGCAGTCAATCAATACTAATGATCATGATATAATTAAACAGGGGACAGAATTAAAGTGTATCTACTTTACACTTTACATAACTGTGTACAATTCACATGGAATGTATATTTATATTTTAATGTGTAAACATATTAAGTTGATGTGTATCAAGTTTTGGGCAGTATGTGAATGGCCCATTGGAGGCGAGAAGTGCAACGTGCATAACAATTATGATGGTGTCCATAGACACAAAGCCTTCCTTGCCTCCTAACACTATAAAAAATATCTACTTAAAGATATTGTCATGTTATAGTAATAGGAGTGACAATTAGACAAATCATACTCTACTTAAGAGTGTTGTCCTCTTTCTATGGAGGTGTACTTTACTATCTGAGACATCAATAAAGCATGCTTAAATACTTTGTTTAAGTATAACTGCATGTTACAGATTATGAATGCTTATAACACACAGCTAAAGAAGATTGGATGATACATTAATCTAATTACAAATTTGATTGCAAACGTCGCAAGGAGGAACAAAAACGAATATTCAAGGAGAAACACTGAAATACTTTTTTTGCTGCATACTTTATATCCTCAGAAAATGAAAACTACTTTATACAAGTTGAAACAAAATGTGTGTGGAACAGTAGAACAGTTAAGATAAGGGATGATATTTTTGAAACAGTAATTTCCACTTATCATCTCCTACCTAATGTCTTCACATCCATATTTTCAAAAGAAGTTTATGGTGCTATCAATTTTACTATCTGTATAATAATATTGTTCATGTGCATGTTTGTTGTATACATTAAACAGATGGAACAAGTGAGGGAACTACTTTTGTTGTTAGAATGTTTACAGTACTCTACTTTGTAACTGATTTGTTATTTAAAAGCACATTAGGTGAGTCAGTAGCATCCTTATCAGCTTTTAAAAATGCTATCCTAATATATCAATGGTGAAATGCAAATGGCCCAATACTACAATAATTAATAATAAACAGTAAATGTGAAATATTAAAATGTATTAAGAAAATATAAGACAATATAGTTTTCAAGGTTGTTTTCTATAAAAACCTCATTATTCTCAATTTCCCCTAAGTAGTAATGATGCACATATTGGGTGGGAAATGCAGATAAAAGTAAAATTTATAATATACACATCAAGAAAACAACATGTTATTTTTTTAGAAACATGATTGACATGAAATCTATCAATTATTAATCATATTCTTTGGAAGTTCCATACTGAATAATAGTATCAAATATTATAACAACATGGTAATTTCATTATGTTTATATTATAATCTAAGTGAAAAAAATTACTACAAGCAATGTTTGTTGCAGTCATACTCAAAGTATCTTCACAATTCATTCCATTTACATATTATTGTTAGACTGATTGGTGGTTGGAAATTTGTACTAGATTATTAGATGTTAATATTAATGTTCCTGTTTGAGCAGTTACAAAAACATTTTGGTTCGACGATGTTTCAATCTGATAATGAAAGTCAATGTCCTGGCACATAGATCAAGGGTGCAATTGATTTCCAATGGATTTGCTTATTCAAAATAAATTGTCACAAGTAGTACAAAAAATACATTCAATAAACTTTCTAACAGTAACTTTAAACGACACAAATTATATTGTAATTAGAGGGTAGTCCATTTTTTCTGCGTTACAAATATATAAAATAAACATCACTCACGCCTCATTTATTTTCACCATAACTTGAACAAGAAAAAGTAACATACTTGAAAACGCCGCCAAACATGACACAGCGTTCATATTTATGTAAACATTATTTATTTATCATAATACTACCCACTGACCTTCTGCGCTCTGGTTTAGCGAAGACGGTGCTCCAGATGAGGACAATTCTTTTTTCAGACCAACTTTAGGTGGCTCAGAATCCGAATCATCGAAAACTAATGTCCGAACAGATTGTGAACACCGACGATCCATTGCCATTCACTACACTACACACAAATTAACTAATATTTTCGCCATCTATAAACACGACGGTATAATTACTTATTGGAAAATTAACACATTGTGCTCCAAATCTTGCATTCCATACAGGCGAACAATTTTGCTTTGTTTGATGACAAAATATTATAAGAGCTATAGATTTTATTGCATTTAATCCATGACACACAACTCCTCTTGAGCGGCCAAGAGTATTTCCCAAAATCAAACTCTAAGTGACATTTGGAAACACGACCAGCGACTACAATGTTGTACTCGTGTAGTAAAATTTGAGCAATGTATTTAGTTATACAGCCTGGCCCAAGTGTATTAAAATAGCACGTTTCATTTCTGGTCTATAAGGTGTACGTGTATCTCAAATATTGAGAAAACTGTGAATAACACAATAAAAATACTAACATATTCGTATTATAGTTATTATCTTCTACAGAAATATATTTAATTCCGGGTATTAGCATTTACTATCAGCTATTACTTACTATATTAAGATGCACATCTGTATATGGAAACACTGTCGGTACTCAAGCTCTATAAGCAAGGCATTGAGTATAAGTCCTCTTTGATCCCTGTATAAAACAAATGTATAATTTAAAGCTAACAGTAAGTTTAAAGCTACAGTACAGGAATGTCGGTGTCAATTTATACCAGGGGTGGCCAATCGGTAGCTCATAGTGGAGACTCGAATCGATCGCGGCAAGTCTAAAATTCGAATAAATTTTTAATCACACAACTGGACGCTCTGATATAGATATTAACGTACATAACAAAAAAAATAATAATCTACGCTTATATTTTAAATATGTGGCCCCCTTTCACTACCTATCTCGAAGAGATATGGCGTTAAAAATACATGCTAACGTTCTTATTGTTTTTGTTGGAATTAATTGATTTTTATTTTTCTCATAAATATTATTATTTAGCAGATATCACTAAACTTAAATTAACATATCAAACTCCTTCTTTATATTTATTGTCATTGTATTTTCATATGAAAAAGAATCCTTACACTTTTAATAACTAGTAAACATACACAAACAATAATAATATTATGAAATTATTTCTTTAGGCAGCCATTACTATATTTCATTGTAATTACTTTGACAAAATCTATTAAGTACCGTAATAAAATATTATTGTAACTTAAATTTTTAAATAATATTTATTCATTTTTATTATCCAATGTACAACGTACAACAGACATTTTGTTGAAAAGTATTACCACAGATAAATAAAACTCATATTGCATTACAAAGTATTTACGGTGGATACAACCGATTCCACGACATCTATTTCAGTTTCTGAGCAACACTAACAAAAAAGAACGAAAATGTTGCTAGAACAATATTTTTGAGGTACTCATTAACCTGCCGGTTCCATGTTTTTATATTAAATTTAATATATTTTCCATATTTTATAAAGTTTTCTATATAAATATCAAATTATGAACAAATTTCTATTAGATGTGGAAGAAATATTCCAAAACACCTAGCGACATCTATTCACAAAAAGTAGCAACTTTAAGTATTACCTGTCAGAAGAAACGGAAAAACACGAGTGTGCGTCGCCTTAGTAGATATCAGCTGAATTATTCGGCTAAAATGCCCTGGCACGGGCATACGTAGCCGTCGGTCCGCCATTACGACGCAGCCGAGACACGTTCGTCGTATTTAGTTAAATATTTTGGTTTATAAATGAGTAATAACGCTCATGAGCTCAGTTATCGACTTCTGAATGCATTGGATAAAGAGTACAATGTAAGTTTATGAGATACGAAGATTAAAAAGCTGATAAGCAAGTCTGAGATGCGGAAACGACCTGCACGAGCCCGTGACACCCGATTCAAGTTACATTTTGGTCTTCTTGGAGGTTGTCTCTGTGATGTCGAGGACTAGGCATGACTGTCTATTCAAGCTTTATAAGATTACGAGCGCTTGTGTAATTCTAAACACAAGAAATGTTGTGTGAGTGGATACGTGAGCGTTGCGAGTGATGTACGGGGCCACTGACGTTGCCAGCACTCCTCCCGTCCCTCTGTCCTTTAGTGCCAAATGTTTTGCAATGTGAAAGTATGGAATTGTGCCACGCGCGACCTTTTTCGTAAATTTTCATTGAATTTGTGTAAGCTTTATAGTTATCATGATAACTCACTTTTTATTCTATGCTATGACATCCGTTTTCAATGTGGTCGTTGAAAATTCGAGAGAACTTCACAAGCGCATGGTATTTTCGTCTCTGTTTCTTCGACGGTACAAAATTGCTTGTGCTCTTTTAGTCCTTTTTAGATGTTGCAATCACAGGTGAGCTGTTTTCGAAATACATTTAGAATTTAGGTATTATGTACTAATTTGGAAAAGGCACTTGACAACTCCGTCACAGATACTCTTGTCCATTGGTACACCTCTACAAAATTCTAACGAACACCTCTATATAAAATACTACATTTGAAAAGGAAGAAGTTTGCCTACTTTGTATTTTAGTTTCCTTTTTTTTTAAACTCATATTAAAACTGACACTAATCTGTTTTAGTATTTTTATTTATAAATATTGCATAAAATTTTGTTTAGAGTATTGTTTCTCAGTATTGGTATGACATTAGTAAATCATTCAATTGTCAAAAAATCCAAGAAATAGTGCTCATGGTTTTACTGCACTATGAGAACTCTTTAAATGTCCTTGTCAGCACATAACTACAAACATTATATTTGCTTTTATAGAACACTAGCTATGCCCTGTGGTTAGACAATATGTAAAATCTATTCCAACAGAAACATTTCTGTATATGCGAGAAAAAAGTGAAAGTATATTTTCTATGTTGTGTGAATGTATTTGTGTAGTTTTGAATAAACTAATAAGGAATATATATACAAAAAGTTATATTTTTAATACTTGTAAGACAATATATGTAACTACTCCACGAGCATACCATGTGGATGTATACATGCAGAACATGTGACATACAGGTTATACAATATGTACCAAAATCAATGCTAACAACATTAACAAGCGCAATATTATTAAGTGTAACTAAAAATCTATGTAAGATGTAAAACCATTGCTGCTTAGCAACTCAAAAGCAGCCTTAAACCAGAACTATTTCTTATGCATATTATCATGAAGTAATAGCTAAACTGATTTAGGATTTGTGCAAGTATTTGAGTGATAGGGTTTAGGCTATGCATGTATTTGGTTGTAGGTATGTTTATGGGTGCTGTCACCAAGAGACACTTGAGTGTTTACTCGCCACACATCATTTATTTAATATCACCGTAAAAATTAAAATATCTACAAATCATAAGATAAAGTTCACCTACCTGTCCTGTAATATCACTATATTCCATGATAGATAGATAAGATAGATACCTGATGGTACTTTTGATTTGTTGTCATTCATTAGCTTGTTTGGCCAGCTCCCCTATGAGACAGGCCTGCAGTATGCTCACTACATGTTTTGGATCGCAAAAATAAATAAACACAAATTTTCAATGATAAGATAGAAATAAATATGATTACAATTCTTCCCATTTTTTGACCATGTGAACTTTGCTCTCACATCTCATCAAACTTTAATGCTCACAATAAAGGTCAATAATAATATGAAGACTGATCCACTTGTCCTTTGACATTATAAGATCTTTTCATTTCCACTGATCTTGATTGAATCATAAAACTGATGTGGTCTTTTGTGCAATTCAATTTGCACATTAAGTATGTGTACATTAACGAAATAAAATTATGTTAAGTCCTGTAGGTGAATAATGAAAACTAATGAATGTACAACAGACAAACTTATCACATGTTAGGCACAAGAAAATGGATGATAAGAGATATTTGTACTTTAAATGGCTGTGAGCTAATCACAACACTATTGACAATGCCTCATCATTTTGCTACTGCTGACCAAACCTAACTTTTACTTAAATATCAAATTCATTCGTTGAATTTTGTATTTCCAACAAAAATTAAAACTACAATAATATTTGCAGAATATGTGTTTTTGATTGAAAGTATTAATTGCAATATAGAATGATTTCAGCAATTTTGCTTTTTACGAAAATTTTAATTGCAGCTTTAAGCCCTATACTGCAGTTTCCTCAACAAAACATATATTTCACAAATTGCAATACTTAACATTAAAAATCATGGACAAAAAATTTTAAATATTTTTTTATTATTATATGCATTATATTTGCTATGAGATGATATGCCAAAGTAAGGATATAGATAATTTATTTCTCATTATTTTTGTACTTTTTAATACCAGTTAATTATTAATAGTTGGAAAAAGAATCTATGTCATGGATATAATCATATGACGAAAAGGGTACAAATTAAATAAAATATCTTCATAAATTCACCTTCAATCATATTTTCCACAGGTCTGAAAACATATTAAGTAAAAATGAATAATAATTACATGAACTTTTACACTATAACACAATATTGTTATCCAACAATTTATTTTTTTCCTCTTTAGGAAATGTATTTATTATTGATAGATGAGGTTGTTTGACACACTATTACTGTATGTTTTTCCTTTATTATATTACAAAATTGTTTATAATTTTTCTTTATTCATACTAGTTTGGTTTTGTTGCCAGCTCTTGAATAAAATTTATCACAAATTTTGGGTAGTCTGTTCTTCTAAAAAACCGTTTTGTTCACATGTGGTACAGATTAAGTTCTTCAATCTCCAGGATGATCAGATTACCAACCCATTCTGTTAGAAATTCTATTATTATGTTGACTACTAGTCAACTTTCCCAGTCTGCAATGGAAATACACGGATTAGCAATTTCTTGGCTTCTCTTCAGTCAAAATCTTTCAATAATTTATTTTTTTCTGATTAATACTCTTTTTGAAGACTTCTTTTAATAATTGATTTTTGTTTAAAGATATTAAACATTTAACATGTTTAACTCATGTTAAACATTGGTTATAAATGTCATGGATTCTAGCATTTAGATATTTGTATATTTAAGTATGAATATCACAAACTTGTGAGTAGAGTAGTAGGATACGGATACCAGGAGCCGGTGGTCAAATATGGATTGCATTTAGAAAGGTTTTTAAGAATATAATGAGCAGGTTGAAGGCCATTATACACTATTAAGGAATGTTTTGTATGTTTCAGGTCGTTGACATGCAGGCAGTTAATGAAATCATATCTATTCTCGAGAAGTTCAATATCACGAAAGAGTTGTTGGAGGTATTTCAAGTTTTTTACTATCTATAATATTATGTATTTGCAAATAATCAGTGTATATTTTTGGCAGTCGTAACCAAATTCCACTTCTGTAATAACTTTGGAAACTAGTTTCGTGATGGTGAAATATTCTATGACCTTGAGTCAAATAGGAAATTTTAGGTATGCATCTGAATTGAGCCGCCGCGAGACGCAAAACACGAAATTTGACAGCTATGATGCGATGTGCGATGAGAGCAACACATCTGCATTACAATTGTGCGGTTTTCAGTAAGCGTTGGTAGTCATCAAAAGTCCCGACTGCACGTTTCCTCCCCTCCCAACAGTGAGCTGTTGTGTTGAACCTCAGTACTGAGTGCAGTTGTTCAAATCTCGCAAGTAAAGTCAGAACAATTTCTGTCCACTCTTCAATTTGCGTTGATTGTTCCACTTGAGATGATTTTGCGATTATCAATCAGTTCACAAGATCTCCTACACACATTGAGGCAGATGTAAGGACGAGGGAATCTTCGAATCACTGAGCCTGATAGTGACGAAGTGAGGGCTCGTGGTGAATTGGTAATACTTAAATGCTTGTGTAATAGGTACAAAAAATAGAAATATATTTCACATTTGTTATAGGAATATGTGGATCCGAACCTACGTGTCTGGCGTAACATGAATAGGTTACAGTCCATTGGAACAATCCGGGTAATATTTCGATCTGACTTACTGACCTGGACCTGGGACCTACTGACCCCACTGACCAGTCTCTTGTTGTATATCAAAAGACTGGTGATTGGTGAAGCGGGCCAGACTTGACTAGCTTAAAATACATTTCTCTCGTCGTCTACAAGTTGTCTGGTTATCATAACTATTGGAGACATACGGTTTTAACTCGGACATAAAAACACATTAATAATAATAACAAATTAAATGTAATGTCAATAAATACGTTTTTTTCTTCAATATATCGTGGTGCATGGCAGCGGCCCAATGTTTTCTCGGCTTGTATATGTCATTGCAATATTGTACTGTCTCCCCTTTTATTAGGGAGGAAAATTGGAATTATTGATTTACTGGCTGCAATTCGTTGCGGGTCCCAAGACAGTTTTAATTCTTTCGCTCGGACTCTGCGATCATGTCAAGGGTACATTTTGGATGCCGCGGTCGATCCTGCCAATACCTCAGGTGTAGCAGTGGAGCGACTGATTTGTGGGCCAAGCACGTTTTCAAAAGTTGCTCGATTCCCCTTCGCCAATTTAACGGAGACGTTCGCTGGACGAAACCTCAAAGGGAACCTATGACACTACTAAGTTAGTGCATTCTACTGGTTACAATGTGCTACGAGTGTGGATTGTAACTCTCGAGCTACAATCCTGATGTTAATGAATGAGCGAATTTAACACGCACACGAAACAAGCAAAAAGAGTTGTATAACACAGCGAGCGCTACCTTATCGCTAACGTAACGACAAAAACTATAAAAAAGTGTACAATTGACTGCAAAGGGAGACTTCAGAAATAATACCAAAGAATGAGAATATATCAGTCTTTGTTGTGTCACATATTATTTCATAAAGTTGCAAATCTCAATAATTATAAAGCAATTTAAATTGAATTCTATAATCTTAATTTATGGTCCCTATACTAAATTGAATTAATTAGAACGAGTAAAGAGGAAATGGTACATCAGGTGCTTACCGCTTATTGAAGACTACGTGGTACACAAAAAAAAAAAAAATTTGACCCACTTTATTAAAATTGCCTTTCCAGTTACGTTATCAATTACAGACTAAGCGGACATAATATGTACCTCTAAGTGGTAGAAAACTGGATCATCAGGGCACCACTTATGCCAAGACCCTCTCAACCCAAAAAAGGTTTTACACATCATCATACAGATATAGTTACATTCCCTGTGTACAATTTAAAATCACATATTTCGGTTCAATAAGATAAACCCCGTCGTTTCGGTTACTTTAACTGTTCATGATTTTGGGACAGTTAGGTTATCATCTGTAGGGATCATGATGATTAATATATAATCAATCAAGTCGTAAGCTCAAGCCTGTTACAGTAATGTGAATATTGTGTATTTCAGACCACCAGATTAGGTAAATACGTGAACGAGTTACGGCGGAAGACAACCGAGCCCACACTCGCGCGGCGCGCCAAGGTGCTGGTCAAGAGATGGCGCGACCTGGTCATGCCGGCCGTCGCCTCGCCGGCGCACACCGGACCGGGTAACATGGACATTCCTTGATCTTAGGCTAAAGTTAGCCGTGCTTAAAACATAGCTTTAAGGAGTTTACTCCTAAACCATAAACAACTGCACGCGCTATAAAGAAATATGGAGGGTAAAACTGTGTGAACAGTGACCGCTCAAGTGTAACATCAATGTAAGGCTTTACTGTGCTTACCACTCTTTAGAATCATATTTGTTCTTAAGAAGTAAACTCCAGAAGTGTGGCGGAGCTGACTCAGAGAATTGAAAGAATAAGAAAAAAATTAATTGGGGCCTAAGAAAAGCCGGAACATTTTAGGGACAGTGGACCTACCATAGAATTATTACACTTTATGCAAATGTATTGCCCGCCTTCACCCCGTCTGGCTCAACTAGCGCAGATAACAAGACAGCTTTCACTTTCCGGCTGTACCGTGAGAGCGAAAGGCAGCTCCCCGGCAGTGCTGGTGTGATTGCTCCTACAATGTTTTATTGTATACAATCAGTTTAAGTATCTTGGGATCAATTATTCAAAACGTTCCACTCAACTCACCACTGGGTGGTGGACCACCCACATCGCTCAGGAACAACCTCATCATGAGCAGCAAACCTCGTTAAAAGACATAAACATTCACTTCACGTCAATCTGATACACATGTCCAGAAACTTGGAGTAGGTCCCTGAGAAGCTCATACTAAAATTACTATTGAATTGTGTTATTTTAATGAACATTATAGAAATTTGTAAAAGAAAAATTAATATTAGTATTTGGAGGCTATAAATTTTAATTGCATACAGGTTCAAACCGCTCATCAGCAGAACGGACCCATCGTCGGTTTGGTGGCACACCACTCACCTCACCTGCACTGTCTATGGTTTGTATATATATTTAAACGTCCTAACAAGGCGTTAGTGAGGTGCAGAATGGTCATAACATTGACATTCTTCACTTTAAAAACTGCCTTGGACCATCCTTTGATAAAATCATTGCAGGAAGTTTCCCTTGGAAATGCCAAAATTACCTTCGCACCCGCAATTAAATCAATCGCCGCTTCACAAATTTGAAATTCACTGACTCTACAAATATGTCATCATACAATTGTGTAACATTATAACATGTAAGAACAATATTGTACTGAGCAAGACCTGTAATATCAGAGTGAGTGTGTAATATGTGAGTAAGTGTAAGTATATTTGGCTAGAATACTTATTGTTATAATTTGTTAACCATAATAAGTAGTCTAGCAGAAGTACAAGTGTCACTTTATAAAGTTTCACAAATACAAAATAAACCTATGCCCTGTACATTTAATGTGTTAATATTTATAATATACATTAATATTAAAATACAAATATATTGTAGCATGCAGTGAGTCCAGCGGTACCCAGTCCTAGGCTGCCTCAGAGACCAGGTAATTATTAATTTCATTATCATTCTAAGCGCACTAATTTGTTTGTATAAATTTATTGCAAAATAGGAGGCAATTTATTGCATATGCTGCACTTTGGCCATCACTAAATTTAAAACAAAAAACCTGATTGGTTAGAATATATTTTATACCCAAGTCCCAGTGTCACTCACATTATTAAGATGAAATTAACAAAGTCAAAGCATTTTCAACCTTGCCAAGCCTTTCAGGCTATAGCAGGGGCTAAGCAGCATAGTATTTTTCATATTATTATTATTACTGTTTCGGTTCAATTTATGGTCTCGCCAGTAATGTTTTACTTTAATAATATGGTTGCGTATGCGTTCCAGCATGGGGCGGTTACGAGTCAGACTCTCAGGATGTGATCCTCGTGGACGACGACCCGCCCCCTCCCGCGCCCGTCACGCCGTTAGCCGCGCTCGCTGCACAAAAACCAACCACGCCACGTGAGTTTTACTTATCTACGGTGTTATAGTGTTAAACTATAAGGCTTCCAGAGATGGTAAGACTTATTGTAGTTAGTATGTGATGACGTGTTACTTTGAAAATTATTTGAAAAACAATACTTAGAAAGTATCGTTTTTCAAATAATATAATTTTTCACATACACAAGCAATTAATGTGTTAAATTGCTATGCTTCAATGAAGTGTTTCTATTTCAGATGTAAAACGACCACCCTCTCCAGAACTAGTAGTTCAAGATGAGAAGAAAGCGAAACGAGACAAAAAACCAAAAAAAAGAAGGTAAGAATTTGCTGCATGAGCTTTACTTTAACATACTTTAGTATGTGCATAGTAGTGTTGAGGTTTTAGATAGACTTTTGACGTGACAGTAGGTTAGTTAGGTAACTCCCGCTAACATGATACAAAGTGTCAACAATAGTGACTAAGAAGGAGGGCATACAGGTCTGCATAACAATTATGTCTATGGACATCGGTAGTTTGGCTCCGACTGCTGTCTGACTACTGATAGTTTTCCTGGCGATGATTGAACTTAGACTTGCTATTTGTAGGGGTCCGAGCCGGGCCGGGTCCGGCACGGAGACGACACCAGCGTCCTCGCCCCCGGCCACGCCTCAGACGCACGCATGGGGCACGCGTAATGGCTCCGCCCCCGAGCGGCGAAGAAATGGCTGGCGGCGCGAGGACCCATACGCGGCACTCGTCAACAGACTGCCGCCGGCCGGTGCCAAGAAGGTACGCCGATACTGCAGCTATTAGCTTCTACTGAATATTGTTTATCCGTCCTCGTTATTATAAGTAGAGCCAGCGTACACCGACGGAGTAGCGATGATGAGACCACCCAGAATGCTATTGTACACAACTGCAAAAAATAATAAAATAAAATGACAGCTGACGGTTACATTGTTTTTTTACCAATTTCATTCGTATGTCGTATGCATAAGCATTTTGGGTTGTATTTAAATTGTTACTAAATTTACCTCTCACAGCCATTTCCTTCAAAAACGGCCGTTTTGTTTTGTGGTGGGCCAACGATTAGCCGGCCTCATGGTGATCAATACAAGTATGAAACTAGGTAAAGGGTTTGGAGTGCAAATAAAAAAGATAACCTAAACATAAAGGTTCAAATCTGGGCATAGTTTTGTTTTATTTCTTTGTATTCGACAATGGACGCCATTGTTGCTTTCCTGTCAAGCAAGCGAGCTTTAAAATTAGGAACTGAGAAGCGAAGATCCACTTTAATTCAATAAGGCTAGCTTTATTGAATAACGTATAACGCCGAATTGTTTCTGGGGTTTTAACTTGATTAGCCGTTTTCATTCTTGAAAATGATTAGCCGTAAAAAGTATCTATTAAATTTTAGGCAATCCGACTGCAACATATACGCTGATATAATATACACAATATAAGGACAGAATGTGTGTCCGCAGGTGAAGACGACAAAGGAGCTGCTGGAGCAGCTGCGGTCACGGGGCGTGGCGCCGTCGCGAGCGTCCTCGCGCGCCTCTTCGCCAGGCGACCCCGCCTCGCCCGACGTCATGCTCATCGAGCCCGATGGTGACTATTATTTGTACATATTTTATAGTTTATGTAAGCAAACGAACAATTAATTAGCTTTCTGGTGGCTATCAGCACCCATATACATCAATGTATACGTTATGACCTCCTTCGCCTTCTCTTCAAACGGGCCACCAGAATTTTTGTTGTGAAAGTTAATTTGCGAAGGTATCGCGTAAACTGCTGCTTTAAAAAGTAAGAAAGACCTAAAAAAAAGTTTTCTGCATGGGCCATAATTTATAATGATTAGAAATCAATAAACGCATTCTAGTTAATCTTATCACATTCAGTTCAGCACAGTAGTTAATTTAATTCATTTTCAATGACGTGTGTAACTTTTATTGATACAAGATGAAAAGAAGTAAACTATTAATCAAAATAATTAAATACAAAATTATTTAATATGCAAGACTTGTCCAATTGCGGCTACACTGGTCCCATCAAGCCAACCAAAAAGCGAAACTTCTTTTATATATTTTTAAATTTTAATTTACGCCAATAATAGACGCAATATATGTGTCCCCAGGGGCTGCCCGTTTGTGATCAATCTTCTCATAATCTATTAAACGAATTTGCGTGTCGTTTACACCTATTGACATACCGATTTCCGAGGAAGGTTTTAGTTTAGGTAACAACCTGGGCACTTTTGTTCGCTGACTGTAAATTTAATAAAATATGCTAACTAGCGGTCCGTCCGGGCGTCGCCCGTGAATGACGCAGAGATAGGGATATGGTGTGTAGTTGTTGTTGTTGTTGTTTAAAATTCATAGCAATATTGCATTCCCAATTTCTCCGAATTGACATAAATATTTATATATTGAGAACAATTAATTAATGGTGCCAAATATGGTTTAAGTTCAGCCAAATTGAAGTGCTTCGACATTGTGAACAGCGATTATCCTTCAATTTGCAGTGGTCTCCGTCAAAGTGGAGTCTCCTCTCAGAAACGGAACCGACTCGACGAAGCCCGAGCCAGAAGTAGAGCGGATTGAGGAGCCCTACGAGCCGCTAGAGGAGGAGACCGAGTGGGCAGAGTGCACGTGCGGCTCGGATCTGGAGGAGGCGGAGGCCGAGACGCAATGTCCGGCGGCGGCGGTGGCACGGCGGCGCGTGCGGCCGCGACACGTGCGCGCGCTGCACCACGCGCTGCTGCCGGGCGTCAACGGCACGCGCGCGCCCGCACTGCCGCAGCGCTTCGCCGTGCGCGCCGCTGCCGACCCAGAACGCCCCGGCCTGTTTGCCTCCGTCGTTCCGCTCTACAAGTACACAGATTACGCGGACGACTACTGCTCCAAGAATATGGCGCGCGTGCCCATCTGTGCACATTTGCCGTGGACGGAGTTCGCACCAGCGCCGCCTAGTCCGCCGCCGCCAACCGACCCGCCGGAGCTGCGGCCCTATCCCTGGCCGGACGGTGACCTGGCCGCACCTGAGCTCGGAGTCCCGGCTGGATCGCCCGGAGGCAGGAGCCCCTCCCCAGAGACCGAGGCGGCGCCGGTCGAGCAACAGAATGTCGAGGTCGATTACCCGACTCGGATCGAGCCCGAGGCGGTAGGCATGCCGACGCTCGAGCCAAGCGAGAGACTGAAGGCGCCGCTGCTATCCCGTGAGGAGGCGACGCAGTTCGGCTCAGAGCCTGCGGGTGGCAGACCTGCCCCCAAGAGCTTCGCGAGCGAGCCGCAGGAGCACCGCACGGTGGAGCGGACGAAAGGCGACCTCGACGGGCGCACGTTGTACGGGTTGTGCGAGGCGGCGCAACGCGCGGTGCCGTGGCACTACCAAGAGGCGGCAGCGGCGCCCGTGCTGCCGGCGGCACGCCTGGCTGCAGCGGATGCTGACGACACCCTACAGTGCGAACTGGAGGCGCCATATGCCGCAGAACGCGATGGCCTCGGCCGCCCGACGCGCCCCGAGCGCTTCGCCGAGTGGCACGAGCCAGCTCGCCTCGGCGACCTCGTGGCGCTGCCCTACGTCGTGCTGGACTGACCCCCCCGTGCCAAACCCGACCAAAGCTTCCGATATCTCGCCGTGTTCCAAGTGTCCTTACGTTAGTTATAAGTGCGCGAGTGCAGCGATGTTCTCCTTCGCGCTGTGATATTGAGCCGACCCGGCCTCGTCCGGGGGACGATGAAAATCTCTAGACTGTTTCGTATTGATTATCTTGTTACCGAATGTGATCTATAAAGAATTAGGTAAGTAATAATAATAGGAGTTCCAATTGTATATTATACGTATATATCACTACGTCGAGTCAAATATCAGATATAAATAATTTATATCCTTGTGATGTGTACGACAGAGTTGTTCGTAAGTGAAAATGGTACCTTGGACGTTTAACAAATTATTTTCATTATGCAAGTGATACATTAAGGGAGTTGAAGGCCGTGGGAGGCTCTTGTGTGAAAAGTTGTTCTTACAGTTTGTTTGTTTTTGTTGCGTATAAGTGATGTTATTAGATATCGTAAGAGCTCCTCACGGCGCTCGCGGAGTTTAGTGGATCTAACTTCTGTGTAAACTATGACGCTCTATGAAACGAATTTTAAATAAAAATATTTCCATACAAAGAACTGGCCATGTGATGGTTTAAATATAAAAAAGTTTATTGTTTGTCGTCAACTTGTACAGTATTCCTATTTATGATGACACAAATAATAAACTCCAAATTAAATTTTAAAAACAAAAGATTTTTACACATATTCTTGTTTGATAATGTCTCCAGTGAAAAATTTGATCTAACAGAAAAGTAAATATGTATACAAAATACTAGATAGTGAAATTCCAATAGTAGAGAAAATGTTAACACAGTTGAGACTTTCTCTTATGGCATGAAACAAAGTGTGCAGAGATAATGCAGAGCTTTTGACTTGTTGTGAAATTTTAACACGGCAAATAATCTTATAGAAATCAGAAATATTAAACAAGTAACTTATAATTTTACATTTTTAGACATGCTGATGATAATATCGATTATTATTATTTATTGGTATTTTTCACAGGATCATAATCTGTCAATATATGGAGTGATAAAACGACAATATGGATCTTCTATAAACATATTTTGCTCAAACGTTTACCAGTATTATATGAGGTCCTATAACTTGTCACTAGAACATATGATACGTAGGTTATAATACTATAGCTCAATTTGTTCGAAGTATCTTCAAATAGGTTCTGGGTTAACAAATCACGATTAAATGAGTTTCTAAAAGAAAAAAATAAAATGTTGGTCGGCCATTGACCAATTACGAAAGTAATCTTTGTTCTGCATCCAGTCTAAGTTAAATGTGAATAGGGTGAGCTCTGCTTTATAAGTGTCATATTGAGGATTATGTCTGGTAGTGTAAGCTTAAAAGACGAATAAAGCCAATACTTTTTAATTTAACTAGGCAACACATGTTTTCGATAGACAACTTTTTCAATTTCTATGGAGACAATATCAAAGCAATTTTTGATACAAACTAAAAAAAGTATTAATAGTCACCTTTGCAATATGTAGTATAATGTAGTCACATTTTATTTGGATTATATTCAAAGAGGTTTAACATTTTTGTATGATTTGACAACAATTTAAAATTAAGTTTTAACACTTTTTGTTTTGCAATATTGTTGAATTTGTTAAATTACTTTTATATTGATGTACATAATAACACTAAAACTATATTGTTATACTTGTGTGTCAACGAAAGTGATCCTATGAGGTCTTGTGGTCCCAAAAGCATATATTTTGAAAAACATTCCACAAAATATAAAAAATCTTTCATACAACTCTCTAATAATAGTATTCAAAGGAAACTTTATATGTATGTATATCTATTTTTACTGAAACAACAAAATAAATGGACCAAATGTTACAATTTTCTAAGAAGATACTGTTGGCTAGTTCGTACACTCCAAGTACTTGTGTTTCATTACAACTGCATTAAAAGTGTTAAGAATTAATTTGTAAAGAATCACTCTTTACTGCTTCACTAGTTGCGTTTCTTCTTACATTACAACTTGTATCCACTCCAGCTGTGATGAAACATTTGTATCTTTAGAAATTCCTCCATATAAATAAAACAGATTTATGTATGTAGTGGCATATTTAAAAAAAAAGCATGTTTAAAGTGCAATTATTAATGATTACTATTTTTTTCTGCTTTTTTTTTGAGCCCTGGTAATGTTAGCTATTTGTTTCCTTAAAACTTGACCAATTTTTTTTTTATTTTGATACGGCTGCTATCGTAAATGTTTAGAGAGTTCTGAGAAAATGTTCAGAGAAAAGGAAATTTGTTTATATAAACATTGTTATCTGATCTTCACTTGTAACCAGTAGTGTGTTGATTTTTATTTGTGTAATCATATCTAAAAATTGGAAGTTATGTAGACGCAAGTTAAATTGTTAATTGCACTTTTATTAATTCAATTTGTTTTAGTGTTTAATGGCGGCCGCTATCCATAGATGATGTTGATGTCGCAGTGAATCTGTCATTGCCAATGATCATGTTGCGTCTGTGTCACGTCGTTGTTTTTGCTTTCTGTATGTGGTAATTGTTAGTTCAAGTGCACATTAGCAGACACATGTGATATATAAAATTAACCAACAAGGTCACGAGGTTATCACAGACTGTTAGTGCTAAGCTCTCTGGTTTGAACCTAGATCCACTAAACTGAGCGTTACAAAGGCCTTACAGAGCGCGGGCGAGTCTGGGCGCGAGCTTGTGTAGACAACAAAGTAACCCGGAGACTGCCTATGATGGACATGTTCCAAAATTTTGGTAAAATATAAAAGCAAAATATATGTGTTTTTATTACGATACTATGTTTTATTTCACCTTTGCCTTTTGACAAGAAACAAGTATGGATCAAAACGTGCACCCGCTTGTGTGCGTCGCCGTAGTTTCCGACTGAAACTGATTTGCGACCGAAGCCAAATTTCGAATTCGAAGAGGAAGATATAAAGAGAGGGAGTTATCATTGGTGAAATTATAAAGAGAGGGAGTTATCTTTGGCATATTATATAGGCAAGAGAGAGAGGTGCAACACATTTTCTTTCTCTCATGGCCGCTTCATATCTAAAGAAGTTATATTTCGATCCTGTGGTCTAAAGTAGTTGTAGGGTTACGTACTCAAAGGGTGAAAAACGTAACCCTATTACTAAGACTCCGCTGTCCGTCTGTCACCAGGCAGTACCTTATGAACAGAAAAAAATTATATATCGTTTCTGTTGTCGCTACGACGGTTTGATAAATACCCGAAACGACAAAGAAAAATACTTTAATAATCTATTTAAAACAATTTTTTTTCAACTTAGTTTCCTTCTACCTCGATGTATTTAGTCCAGCGCTTCTCCAATGCCGTTACACCAGTTTGATACTAATACTCTCCATTTATTGTTTTTCCTCTTTGCAAATAATCCACTAAAATATCCCGCGAGCATCCCAAAAAACAGACGCCATCGCCTTGCCGGCCGACGAAACCGATTTTGCCTTCTTCTGCGCAGGCTTTTCCGCACTCAGTCCACTGCTTAGATTGTTCCTTTATTTCAGGAGTGTAATGATGTATCCATGTTTCATCTACTGTTTCATAACACTGTCAAAACTTGTTAGTATCACGCTTAAACAGCGCCAAACACACCGATGAATCGTCCACACGACGTTGCTTTTGGTTAACAGTCAGCAACCCATCGCGCGCAAAGCTTTTTCATTCGCAAATGTTGGTGTAAATTGTTAAAAGCGCGTTCAGAGGGAATGCTTATCATCTCTGCTATCTGCCGCAACTTTAAGCGCAGATCATTTGAAACGATTTTTTGAATTTTTTTGATCATGTCCGGATTCGTGACTTCACTTGGACGGCCAGACCTGTTTTCGTCTACGCAGCTCTGTCTCTCAGGTTTAAAATCAGTTTCCCAGGTGTGAGTTGTACGGAGAGTACATGGTTGAAGCCTTGTCGTGGCGGTTGGGCTATGTAGCCTGAGGTGATCCGAGACACTTTGGGCGAAGCCAATTGAACCGAGGACGTGGCGGCTCTTAGTATCCCTCCTATAAGAAGAGGGGACTGAAGAACAGATGAGATGTCGCTCTTTGTACCACTCTTACAAGAAGAGGGGACAAAAGAGAAAAAGTGGCGGCGCTTTTGCGCACGGGGCAAGAGGTGAGGATGGGAACCTCATCCTATTGCACTGTCCCAAAGTCGGTGGGTTTGTCATGTGGTGCGGGACAACCCCATCTGTGGCGTCGGTCCCTTCGGGGGCTGACTTGCCGTCGAGATGCCGTGATAATTTGCTGTTCCGGAGCACCTCACCAAGGGCGGCACTGGTGGCACTCGCGATGTTTTTTGTGGGTATTCGGCACTATGTAATGTGCCGCGAGCCCCACTCACCACTGGGCCCCACCTAGGGCTAGTGAAGGCGCGTAAATGCGTTTCCCCGCGTCAACAAAAAAAGGTGTGAGTTGTACTCAATGCAGTTGCAGTAACACCTAAAACACTGTCTAGACTGAAATCAATCTGGGTTGCTGTTTTCCCTTTTAAAACGTAAAAATTTATCTCCGCACGAATTTCGTTTCTGTCCATTGTTGAGAAAATTTACGACAGCGAAAGTTCTAGGTCCCCCACACAAATTCTATCAGTTCGAATAAATTCAAATTTGGCGTTCTACTTTGGAAAAGATGACAGATTATAATGTAATAAATTTTGTTTGCTAATCTTTTTTTAAGTTCGTCGTTTCGGCCAGTTAACAATCGGCCTGGTATAACAGTAATTACTAATAAATTTATTATTGTTTGGTCACCTAAAAATCCAGTACAAAATCATTACACATATGAGTTTGTAATGCTTTGCTTCATACAAAATGTATGCGCATGCATACATTTTCGACAAGGGGAAAGAATGCAACGTATCGGCATATTCACGGTCGGGGTAGTCATAAAAAGGATCCGATTGCTCGTTTACCTCCCTATTCTACAAAAAAAGGCATTACCTCTCAGCTATGCGTTCTTTATAACCCGTATTTCATTACTAAGAATAATATCAACTTAACCACATTAAAAGTTATGGAAGAACTATACAGAATTTTTGTCCTTGAAGTCTAGTAAGACGTCAAGAAGGCATATACGTCCTATTGTGAAAAAAGGAAAATTTGAGAATTATTATTTAACTAAACATTTATTATATTCTATAGGTATACAAAAATTTACCCAAATGCTGCACAACAGATTACGAACTCTGAGTTCCGGCAATGCCGAAAACTTCGGCCTGTTTGTTGCCCGATACCGGAACTGCGTCCGAAACTAGATTTATACACCGAAACTAGCCGAAACCGAAAGCGAACGTTCGGTCGGACTCTAAAGTAATACGTTAACTCTAAAGTTATATATTAAAATGAGTTTTGAAACTCGGAATTCATAATATTGGGACCACTAAAGAAGGAAGTACTTGAAGTATCTACTGGACTTACGAGTTGTGGATGTACTAGCAGACCTGCTGACCTCAACGGTGATAACAGGCGTGAAGGTACTTTTTTTTAAAGAAGTAAGTACCAAATATCTAAGTAATGTTTATTTTGGTATAGTAAATAAAATTAACCATAAAAAGTTTGGTTACGTTAAATAAATTTGATTCCACTATAGTTATTGTAAATGACGTTATAATATTATATGTTACATTAATAAAACATACAGAATTCAAAATGAATTTGAAATTAACCAATTGTGAAAATTCACAACAAAGCTTATCTAAAGTCAAACGAACAGCTAACACAAGCCAGTCCCAAATGTCTTCGTCGCTTGGATGGACTTCAAGGACAAAACAGAGCTCCAGTACCTCCGACTGCATGTTCGGTTCCGGTGAAGACGAAAACCGGTTTTTTTTGCCGGACTTCGATCGTAATAGCAATAATATTCTGGTCATGAGTGCACAATATCGGCGGGTGTTCACTGAGATTTCGATGTTAGGGCGGCTTCTACATTTAATTTAAGTCTTTTTATATTCACCATTCAATTCATGCACCATTGCAAACGTAATGTGGTTTGTGGTTAATGAAAGGTTATCGATCGATCCAAAAAATTAAGCTCCTTTGTGATACGTCATATTATTTGAAAATAATGTGGTTTAAATGAAGATGAGTCTTGCCAAATAAGTTTTTCCTTGTAGTTTTTGACTTTGAATGCGCCGTAACACATCTAAAGTCTCAGAGGAAGTAGCGGCGCATCACCATGTAAGGTCTACTGCACCTGGCCCTGGCTAAGTTCTGGGCTGATTTTATTTAAAGCCAATGAAACAAAAAGGAGGACAAAGGTGGATATAGAATCATCATTCTTGTGAGGAGAGAAATGAAAAGCAGCAGGAACTGGTTGTAAAACTCCCATATCAGTTAATATAGTTTATTAAAAATAAAAAATATAAAGTTTATATTAAAACAACACGACAAGTAAGGCACGGAGGTGAACAGTCGCGGCTGGGCCATGGCACTTCGGTTAGTTTCCTTACACAAACACCTTAGATACACTTACAACAGTTGCTTCACAAGATTATTTCATATATTCCACTATTTCGTTAATTTATGCCAATAGATGTCACTTTTCACAAGTTAAATGTTTCGATCTTGGATTTAATTAAAAAAAATATTTACCAAATTTATAATTTATAAGAATTTTAAATTAATTCTAGTTATAATTACTTTCATTATTAACATTAAAACGATAAATAATATACAAACTGTTCGGGTTATGTGTATAAACGAGATTCGTTAACGGTCGTTAGAGCAGAGCTCCGTCTACTTCTTTTCATAAGAAGCATAGGACGCTCCACGAAGTCGATGGTATTGAGACAATCTGTGTCAGCTCCGACACGCGGCCGGAGTTTACTCCGTAAGCAGGAACATGATTCTGAAGTGAACGGAGCGCACCGAAACCTACTTTTAGTCTACAGATAATATTTTTAAAGGGAAAGCATTACGCTGGCGATTTATTTTTCTATTCCATCTTCAAATTAATTTACTCACTCAATTCACTCGTTTCTTAAGGAGTAAACTCCAGGTAGATAGAGCTCAGGAGGACGAGCCTGTATATATGACAAGTCGAAGATGTCCAGAGATTCGGAACTGGTCTACAGCTACAAATCTTGCTTCTGTAGTTTGCGGAGTGACAGACACCGATTTTCCTTCTCCTGTTAAATATTTTTATCACTAAAGTTTACGACATGCGCCGATGACGCCGCCTATTGTAGGGACATTTCAGAGATGTCGCCCCTGAGCCTACCGACATAAAATTTGTCACATATAATGTATTGGCGATTTTTTTATTTCACATGTTAGTTGCTAGTGGGGCATGTGGGGGGAGGGAGAAGGCGGCTACATGATGCTGCAGGGCATGGCACAGCACAGCGGCAGACACACGGGCACGGCGGTCTTCTTCTCCGTGCGCTTCTCTCGCGAGCGCGCGCCCGCCTCGTACTCGTACGCGCCGCGACCGGACGCGTACGCGCCGCCGCCCGCCATCATCGCCTGCAACACCGCACAATTATTGTAATATACAAATTGGGCCGGGGATATTATGCAAGAAGTATCATTCTACTGAATGATATACATTATTATTACATTGGAGGCCAGGAGAAATTGCTGGCCTTCTTGTGGTCGCTGAACTAGCAGTGAGGAGCTACAAGGACCCATTCACGCTCAGAACAGACGCAAACAAGCGTGAAGTTGCGGAAGTGGCCCGAGCATCAAGTACATAGGAGAATGTTATGAAGGTATTGCTATGATTCGCGGTACCGATAACCGTTGGGGACGAAAGGTAATCGAGCGGCGGGCCCGCAGCGGAAGACGGAGTGTGGGACGACCTCCTACCCGGTGGACTGACAACTTGATTAATGGGGAGCCCCTGGATGCAAGTGTCTCGTGACCGTGAACTCTGGCGCTCTGTGGGGAAGGCGCATGTGCCGCAGTGGACGTCGTCCGGCTGGTAATGATGATGACTGCTATGCAGCGGATGATCTGGAGCTAACATTAAACTCGTATCAGTGCTAAGTCATGATGATGCCGACGCGTTTTACCTGCAATTTGACAAAATCCGGCTCCGGTGTGTGACGTCGGGGGATGTATATATGTACATACACATATACACATACGTCGCCACGTGCAAAAGTTCTGATGCGGATGTCTATGGGTGTCGGCAGTCATCAAAAACCTTCGATTGCTTGCTTCTATTTATTCTTCTTTTATTAAAAACAACATGTTTACTAAGGAGGCTCCTTAGTCAACATGTTGTATACTGTATTATATTGTTAAATGTCATATAAGGAGAGTTACAGTGAAAAGAACTATAAAATGTATTCCTACTTGAATTTTTGTGCAGGCAGGCGGCGAGCCGTGCGGGGAGAGCCGAGTACGACCGAAGAATCGTGTGCGGCCCAACACGAACAAGTCTTGTGTTAAGCATTGTTCGAGTTCACTCCCATCCGGCGTGTTGTGTACCACGTCGTAAAGCGAGAAGGAGATACGTTCAACAAACTTACACTGGACTGTCCGCCCGCTGGCTCCGGCGTCTTCTTGTCCAGCAGTGTGTAGCCCGGCGGGTAGTAGGTGGGTGGTCCCGGCGAGCTGGTGGTGCTGGGGATGGCGCGCCTGGTGGTGCCGGGCGCCAGCGTGGTGCTGTCCACCTCGCTGGACGACGTCTGGCGGGTCTCCACCTTCCTCTGCACCAGGCCGTCGGGCTGCGTGGGGAACCTCTGTATAGGATAATTTAAAGGTAATTCGGAAATATAACAACACGGAACACAGCTACAGACTGACGTTAAAATGTTAATTATCCCTTAAAATTTTTAAATATATATAATATAGTATCTCACCGCTTCCGGGAATTCGGCGAGAAGGTCATCCAGCTTCTTGGGCGTCTGTTGGGTCCCTCCTGAGGGGGTGGCGGGGCGTGGGAAGGGAGACGGTGTAGACGGGGGTGGAGGCGAGCCGGGCGAGCGAGGGGGGAAGCGCTGCGACGTGTTTTGGGACGAGTAGCTCGTCTCCGAGTACTTGTATGTGGTGGGACCCTGGAATCGCATTGCACAGAATATGAAATTATGTACGAATACAACATAAGTAATGTGAAATAACCCTTTGAGTGGATGAGCCCACTGTGTTGCCACACTTCCACCAAACAACATCCTAAACTAAACATACACACAGTTTTGCCTACCCCATTTAGGTAGGTACCATTACTACCCCACCACGGTTCAAGCCTTGTCGTGGCAGTGGAGCTTAGTAAACTGGGGTGAACCCAGGCGAAGCCAATTGCACCGAGGGGGATCTTTGCACCCCTCTTGTAAGAAGAGGGGCCTTAGAGCAACAGGAGGTGGCGCATGTGGCAAGGGCGAGGTTGGGAACCTCACCCCATTGCACTGTCCCAAAGTCGGTGGGGTTGTCCTCTAGTGCGGGGCAACCCCATCTGTGGAGGTGGAGTTTGTCCCTTAGGGGGCTGGCTAGGCGTCGAGGTGCCCTGATGATTTGTTGTTCCGGGGCACCTCACCAAGGGTGATCTTATGGGCATTCAGCACTATCATGTGCCGCGAGTCCCACACACCACTGGACCCCACCCAGGGCCGGTAAAGGCCCGTTAATGCGTTTCCCCGCGTCAACAAAAAGGAAAAAAAAGGTACCATTACTAAAGATGTTTTTTTTTTATTTATTTTTACTTCATTTGAAGTGGGGCGCTACAGCCCACTCATGGATACAGTGCTGATGGTGACGAGTGTACGAATATCTTTTGTTCTGTGCAATCGCGGGGCACCGCTAGTGTGTTAGTGAAGATTTCACAAGAAACAAACGGCGCAGAACTCACGTATGGCGGCTGTCCGTTGCGCGGCTCCGGGTGCGGCTTGTCGCCCGCGTACAGCGCGCGCTCGCTCGTGTGCTCTGTACGGGCGAACAGCGATAAGTGTTGTGGACAATGTATTGTGCACATGATGAAGACATAAAGACTAATATTCAATTATTGTTTTTTGAAGCTATATTTTATGGCGCGTGAGTGAAAAATGGTCACGAATATCCGACACCCGGAAGTTGGCTATAGTCAATATTTTAGTTTTCTATAACACAGACTCCATTTTTCCTACAGTAGATTATGATAACGAGCAGATACAGCTTGTAGAAAAAGAAAAGAGGTAATATTTTTTTAGGTACATACAGGCCTATATTTGCTTCAATTAACCTAACATTAAATTGAAAACCAAAAGTCCTTATTTTACATTTTATTTGCATAAAATATATTATAAAGTATCCAGTGACACTCACTATATCAAGACGAACCTAACGACATGTCATAAGTTAAAATCCGTCAAGCAATCTCCAGCCTGTAGCGGGGGACATACACACACACATACATACATACGCTCAAAAACATTACCCTCCTTCTGACGCAGTAGGATAAAAATATAAAAATATGATTTCAATCATATGTTCAATAATTGAACATTTTGGGACAAACCAAACTAAATAAATAGTCTGTTTACTAAAAATGTTAGCGACTAGTGGGATAATGAAGTATGAAGAAGATATGAAGCACTCATGTTGCGTGGTGGTGGTGACGTGGGTGGTACTGACCGTCGGTGCGCAGCGTGCGGTAGTCGCGCAGGCGCGAGTTGCAGTGCGGACAGTGCTGGCAGCCGCCGGGGGACACACCCACGCATGTGTTTGTGCTGACAGGCAGACAGAAATATTATAAAGTAAATGTACAAAGGTCAAATATTTAGGAAAACGAAATGTTGGTCGACCGTTCAGGAAGTCCGTGGGAAGACGATCTCAGTGCAGTAGCCGGTCCGGGATGGATGCGAGTAGCAGGAGATCGGTCGTCTTGGCGTTCAATGAGAGAGCCCTATGTCCAGCAGGGGACCGATAAGGGCTGAAATGATGACGATAATGATATACAAAGGTCATATGCGTGTCATGGGTAGGGGTTGAGTAGTAGTGGTTGGTAGAGCGACATCTATCCCCAGCCGTACGAAATGTATAATTATTAGGTCGGCATCTATCGATCCTAGGACAATAGTTGTTACCAAATCAGCGCCTCCTGTCGGCGGCGTTAGTGCAACTCACTTCCTCAGGTGTTCCTCGCTGGTGTAGCTGGCGGAGTGCTCCGCCGTGACAGGTATGGGCACGGTGGTGGGGTCCTGTCCCGCCGGCACCTCGTACGTGTACGTCTTCACCGTCGTCGTCACCTTGTTCATGGGCGCGCCGGACCGCGGCAGCTGACGTTAATTAGGGAATATTAAAAAGTGACGCATTCATTTCGCTTCTAGTGTCACGTGCGATCGCTCATGCACGTGATGGCCCGCTTACTGTTACTTTACACAAATTATGTTTTAAGGGGACCTCCCGTACACTTCTCTGCATATTATTTATTTATTTAATCATTCTTGTAGACTATTGCGAATATGTAAATTTACTGAGATAAGCTATGCGGTCAGATCATGATTGTCATGGTTATGATAATTACCGTTCCGACGGTGGGCGGCTGGTGGCAGTTAGCGCACACCGGCGCCGGCACCAGCTGCGGCAGCGCCGGGGACACCTGCGACGGCACCACGCGAGACTCTGAACAGGACACAACGCGTTACTCTCTGGGGTGAGATGTGGTAGCAATTGTGCTAATGTATCCGTGAGGCCGCCGAAGGCGTTGCAAGATAGATCAAAAATTTTACAATTGCACCTCCCTGACCTTCGATTGAAAATATTTATCAGTAGTTTCATTTTTAGTAAGAGGTAGTGCCTATTATCAGAATTGGGCCGGCACGACCAGGGAGGTACCTTGAAACCACCTCGCACACACCATACCGCCGTGAAGTGACAGGTATGCTATTTGCCTCGTGCGATTTTTGAATAGGTGTCCCATTGGAGGGAACGAGTACAGGAGCGCAACGCCTCTGCAAGACGACAATAATACGGATATCTGTGGGCCTGCTCCCATTTACTGCATTTTCAGTAAGGGGCGGTTGGTTTTAGTTCTTCTTCTATATGGATCTTCACCAGTAGCCTGCACCTGGTGCATTTACACATGGTGGTAGGTCGCTAGTGGCATGTCTATTTTTAGTATTCAATCTTTATACCAAGAAGTCGCAGATGAGCTGGAGAGTGTTAGTGTAGTGAGACTGATAGCTGCGCCAGCTGGGAAGGTTATCCCGGATAAGATAGAATATCGTACAATTGCCTATCTGTCCTGCTCGCTCCCGCATAAGTACAATGTGAGATAAATACGTAGACTCGGGAGCACTCGGGAGCATTCAGTGTTCAGCGAAACATGTCATGACTCCAGCTGGCGGGCGGTGTACTGTGGCACTAACCTGTCTTCTCCTCCCTGAACAGTTCCTGCCGCAGCTCCGTGCGCGCGGCGGGCGGCGGCAGCGGGCTGTGGCTCCACCCGGAGCTCTCGACGCGCTCCTCGTGCTTCAGCGTAGAGTAGCCGCTAGATGGCGCTTTAGCCGGAGTGCTGTACACCATATCATATTTCTTTAACGCTGCATTTTATAATTCTTAAATTTGTGAATTTGGTAGATTGCATAGAGACCCACTCCTGGTGCCTAGCGTTAGAAAGATATACATTAAACCAGTAAAAGTAAAAGTATGGCTGAGAATCACGTGTAAGTTGTAGCTAGATATTGGGTTGCTACAGGTAATGTTATACCTGAAAACTGCACGTTTGAGCCACTGGTTAACGTGACAATCTAGACGCACGGTCCATACAATGTGCATTTAACTTCACAATGCCAAAATGTGAATTGAGAAAAAATATTTTTATATAAACCTATTTTCCCAAACTTTTGTTGAATATGTGTACCAATTAGATTATGGCATGTCAGTAATAAGAGGAGATAAGGCGTCTTAGACAAATTACTCTTAAATCTCTACTTTTGGCTCTTTATTGCGGATTATCGGCCCATCACATAGAGATGTGCCTGCAACCTGCCGATTAAGCCGCCATGAAGTGCCAACTATTAGGTCCATCAATTACTAGTAGTTCCACCAAAACATTTTAAGTAGCAGACATTTAATCGGCCGCAGTTATAAGTCAAATGAACCTCTATGCTATACAGGTGTCCATACTCATCAGCGTCTGCTTATGCTATAAGATATATAATTATCCTATATTAGGTAACTGATGCATACCCTTTTCTATAGTCGAATGAGGTACTCTCGGCGGTGTCTGACGTGTAGCCACCTGAAATGGCGTACTTGTAAGTTATAAATACATATGCACATTATGAATCAAAGTCCCCAAAAGCTGTTTGTCTGTATGTGAATTATTTTCTCAAAATCTACTAAACGGATTTTCATGCGGTTCACCAATAGCTCGACTTCTGAGTAACGTTTTAGTCTGTAATCTGTTATGGTAGCAATCTTGGTCGTGTAACGGGCGAATACGGGCGGATCGCTAGTTAAAATATTCGTTAATGTTTAACAACATCTAAGATCAATGGTTTTCTAGGTGTCATTGTGTGCCTTATTTTGTAGATTATGGGAGCAAAACAAGTGTCCGAGCGTTTTGATGATTTGTCCACCGACACCCAAAGACATCTGGGGAGTGCGGGGGGCGGGTGTGAAAGGGGAACGTGGAGGGGTTCCACATTCCAGAGAGGTCTGCAGATAATGTGACCGGTACTTTCGAGTCTTACTTTTGTACAGCTGTCTCTCTTGGTCCTTCTGTAAGTCGTCCAGCAGAGAATCCAGCTCCTCCACGTTGTGGGACATATCCTTTGTCACTTTAGAACTTTTCACTTTTGAGTATCCTGCAAGAGAAAAACTGTGTCAGCTCCGGCAAGTGATTGAAATTTGGAGTTCATTCCTTAAAAACTATCATTTTGTAGTGGACGATGCGTAAGAGACGTAAGTGATCCAGCCGCTAGCTGCTGCTCTCCTCGGGCGCGATCACTTACCAGGTGTGGAGGAAGTGGGCTCGTAGTTGTAGGTGCGCGCGCCCGCGGTGAGGGCGGGCGGCTCGCAGTAACAGCTGCTGCTCTCCTCGGGCGCGATCACTCACCAGGTGTGGAGGAAGTGGTCTCGTAGTGGTAGGTGCGCGCGCCCGCGGTGAGGGCGGGCAGCTCGCGCTCCTCCCGCTCGAAGTAGTAGCTGCTGCTCTCCTTGGGCACGCTCTTCGGTGGGACGGTAAACTCCTGGGAATTGTTCAGTTTATCATTCACATATTCACACTCTAGAGTTAACTATAGGATTCGCTGATTAAAATGACTTGTACAACAGGGGCACCAGGAGCAGACAAGTGAGGACCTGCTGATGTGCTGTGTCGCGCCGCATAGCATCGTCGCCGTCGTTATGTCCCTATCCCACAGTAATGCTTGTCTTCGTTGTCCCAGCGGATCGGCGGTCAGAGCTAGGGGATGGCGGAGAAGTTGAATCGCTGCATCGACAGAACTCAGAGTGCGATGACAAACAGTGAATATTGGATAAAGCATTACCTCCCTGCGGCAACGCGACACAATGCAGCGCTAGTGCTACCTCTTGGAAGTAGTGCCAAGCTGCAGGGTAGAATTGGGCTTGCACGACCCGTGAGGTATCTATCTACCTCTCGTTCATGTGATATCGCTATAAAGTGAACGCTGGTTTCGTGCGGTTTGTGAGTAGCCGGAGGCTCATTGGAGGAGGAGGAAAAGGAGGCCAACGGATCTGTATGCCAAATGTGCGGATGAATATGGGCGTTGGTATCGGTAATCCCCAAGAAGCACCGGTGTCTCGTTTGCTCCCCTATACTTAAAGAAACCGGTCGGTACCTCGACAGTATGCAGGTCCTTCCTGTCGTACTTGCCCGAGGGCAGTCTTTCCTCCTTGTACTCGTAGTGGTACTCCCGCGCGCCGACCCCATTGCGCCCGATAGACTCCAACTTGCTGCCCTTTGGTATCAGCTCCGACTTGAGCATATCTGAAAATATTATCAATTATATCAGATTCTAGTCATTCATAAGCACGTCTTTGCCAGGCGTCCGGATATAGGCTTCTTGCTTGCTGTCGTGCCAAATTTAATTTGATTTTTTTGTCGTATTAATACTGGCCAGAAGGTAAAACTGAGGTGTTTTGCTCGGCCTTTTTACTTAACATTAGGACAAACTGGCTGGCCCTGTCCGGTTGTTAGGTTCGGCGCTTTGACTACGCTATTTTATAATGAACATGTAGCGTAATCTTGGGCTTAATCAGTGATTTGTTACTTACAACGGTGTTTTTGTAAAGCAATGGGATCAGCATATAAAGTTGAGTGCTAAACCAACTTTATTTTTTTAACGTGAGGAAAGGTTCAATGCCGCACCGGCACACCCTGAGTTGGATGCGGAGCAGTGTGAGGACTGTGAACTCCCTAACACGAAAACCCCACCCAACTAAAACCTCACGGAAGCCCCACCCAACTAAAACCTCACGGAAGCCCCACCCAACTAAAACCTCACGGAAGCCCCACCCAACTAAAACCTCACGGAAGCCCAAGCCAACTTTAACACTCAAAGGTATAAAGCAACAAAATTGTGTTGTATAGTTGTATTGACTAACATTAAATAGAAAAACATAAAAACCCGACTAGTTGAAATGTACCCGGCTTTACTCGTTAGCAAGACGTATGTACGTACACACGTACGTGTGCACTATGACAACAGGTTCGGTGCAGACGCTAGCCTAGACAAGGCCATCGTTGCAGAAATTTGGCTAGAAGGACATTGTTATGTCGAAACACATCCCCGAAGAAAAAATGTTCCGTTTCTTCAACTCACACGTTTAGGGTCGCGTTTCGTGCGGTTTGTGAGTAGCCGGTGGAGCATGGGGGGGAGGTGAAAAGGAGGACAACGAATCGGCATAATTATGCTGATGTTCATGGGCGTCGGTAGTCGTTGAAAGGCTCCGAATTCTCGTTTTCCCCCTATACTATATGAAAAAAACTCACCGAACTGCTCGTCCGTGTACGGCGCTACGGTGCCGCCGCTGCTGCTGGAGTACTCCTTATACTCCTTGTGCTTGCTGTACGACTTCGTAGCCATCTTCACTACAGCAGATCACCTGCAACAAATGTGTTTACATTCCAAATGCAGATTTTAAATTCAAAATTCATATTAAGGACCGATTTGCCCTTCGGCGGATGGAAAATAATTTAATTAATAAAAAACTCGCGTCACGATGGTTCTCCGGGCTACTTTGCGAAACTACAGGACTGAATAAAAAAGTCACACGTAAACCTGTGAGTACGAACTTTGTCCTACTTGTCCAACGATTAGTGCTACTTTTTATTGCCAACGTCAGCGACACGTGGCCCAGTCAGTTATACTAACATAATTTTATACTAATAAAAAAGTGTTTGTGTTTACTTATTTTATACTTGGCGCAACAAGAGAAAAACTAAAAGTAGCTAACTTCATGGTGCTTTTCTTTACGACGTGCCCGCGCATCGTAAAAACTTACTCATCATTTTTCCCTAACGAGAGAAACTCCGAACTGTCGTCGAGCTTCACGCTTCAAACAGCCATCAAGATGCGCGCTCCGAACAGTCGTCGAGCTTCGCGCTCCGACCAGTCGTCGAGCTTCGAACTGTCGTCGAGCTTCGAACAGTCGTCGAGCTTCGAACTGTCGTCGAGCTTCGGGCTCCGACCAGTCGTCGAGCTTCGAACAGTCGTCGAGCTTCGCGATCCGACCAGTCGTCGAGCTTCGAACAGTCGTCGAGCTTCGAACTGTCGTCGAGCTTCGCGCTCCGAACAGTCGTCGAGCTTCGAACAGTCGTCGAGCTTCGCGCTCCGACCAGTCGTCGAGCTTCGAACTGTCGTCGAGCTTCGCGCTCCGAACAGTCGTCGAGCTCCGCGCTCCGAAATGTCGTCGAGCTCCGAGCTCCGAACTTTCGTCAAGCTTCGCGCTCCGAACAGTCATCGAACTTCGCGCTCCGAACTTTCGTCGAGCTTCGCGCTCCGAACAGTCGTCGAGCTTCGCGCTCCGAACAGTCGTCGAGCTTCGCGCTCCGACAACACACCACACAGCCCATAAGCCATGATGGCAAACCCGCAAATTATTGCGGCCCCGTTATCGAGGTGAAACTGGGTATTTACAAGACGTATATCCGGTCACGCCTCACTTACGCCGCCCCCGCATGGTACGCGCTAACCTCCCAGGCCCAGCGGAAACGCCTGCAGGCCCGGCAAAACATATCCTTACGGGTCATCACGGGTGCCGGTCGCTACGTCCGTAACGACGTGATCGCGCGTGACTTGCGGATAGAGTCGCTGGATGAGTTTGTGGTTCGATTGTCGAGCGCCATGTTCAATAGGGCAGACAATGGAGCGCATGCTCATCTACGTGACCTGGCCCCGCTGCACGCGCGACCACCTGACGGGAGACCGTATCCCCG
>JAFELO010000188.1:1199163-1222127 GCA_017140195.1 Eumaeus atala | reverse complement strand
CCCGTGATCCACCAAGCGGACTAGGGACTGCGTGTCCTGCGATCCGGACGAGGATCACACATGCGCACGCATGACACACCCAATCACTACTCACCAACAGTCACAACAGACCACACAACACACAGGCCCTAAACAGGCCTACATTCCCCCCCTGAGTCCATAAGCCATGATGGCAAACCCGCAACAATATAACTTTTTATGAAGAATTAATCATTTATGGTCACAGCTATAATTAACAAATATTTTGTAAGGGAAGTGTGTGCATGATACACCACAGATGCATTACCAGTAGATAAGTATTACCTATGGTATGCATTACAAAGTTTTATTCCCTGTACTTAATTAATAGACACCCGACAAACGTGTCTTAATCCTCCCCACCCTCACATAAAACATCAAAACACCAATAAGATCGCGTGGTCTACATCGCGCTATCAATATTTTTCAAGTCACTACATATATTATCAAAGCCATACATTCCATCATTGGAGTCCGCCGCACTGAGGGAAGCTAGTCTTCGCCAAGCTGGTTAAATTTGGCGACCAATAAGATGAATCTCGCAAGAGAATTATAATACAATAGAAAAGCAAACTAATATTCGCGGAATACACAAAATACCTCAAGTGCGGCTTAGCTTAGACTCCTTTTTTTTCAATCGAGAAGAAAGAACTTGAAACTATCATATTTTTCAGAAAATCCCGCTCTCGCTATCACCATGTTAAGAATTCTATCGTCCTCTCGCGCACTACATACATTTTGGAACCAGCTGCCGCCCTCGCTGACTATGATGACTATCTGCAGTTTTCGGTTGGCCAAGTAACTGCAAACTGCAGGAGAAGCACAGGTGAGGTGAGTCAAACAGAGTAATCTTATAACCCAATAAAAAAATATTAATAATAAGAATATGTGTGGACCTATCACACCACGTTAGCGTAGTCCTTTTTTTTGTGACGAAGGGGAATGCATTTACGCATGATACCTGGGAGCCCGGGTAGACCCCCAGACCTATGTTGGACTCGGCCATTGGGTAGCAATACCAACTAAACCCCTACGGGAGCCTTCAGCCGCTATTAGTGGAGGGTCCCGGATCTGCAGACAACAGGACCCCTCCAGCGACAGGCTGACTCGGCGAAAAGGCCAGACTTCACCTCCTCGGGGACTGTCCGGCTACGCTATGACAGTCCCCACGACGCCGTGTCTTGATGAAGTGGACCGGGTTCCCATTCCGGCCCGACACGGGACACAGGGACACTACTGATAGCGCTGCAGGTGGCGCCTCTTTCGTACCCCCATTCGTCGTCGGGGGGAGCTGCGTTGGCAGCCTCCTCTCTCACCCGCTCGTCGGCTTCCTTCTGGGACATGACGGTCTCGCAGAAGGAAGCCATCGCCTGGTAGGACTCGTCGCTGCCGAGCATCGCGACGATGATGCTTGACTTTGACAAGTCCCCTCCGACTACTGATGTCTGATTGTGACGCAGCGCCGCCCATCTCGGGCACACCGCCAGGGTGAGCCGAGGCGAGTTCACCGCCGCGGCATATATGTTAGCCTATATTAGCCTCCTGGAATATATATTAACCTTATAAGCTGACTCATGAATGTAGCTATGATACACAAAAATAAAAAATTCGACATGTATTCCCAGAGAGTTTTTCTTAATGCCCTAATTGAAAAAAAAAATGCATATTTATTAGAAAACAAAAATAATCAGCTTTATATTATCATAGATTTATGGAACGCTTTGGACAACTAAGTTCTATAATTTATCTTATCCAAAATATTATCATATCACCGATAAACAAATATACCAACGCGCAACAGTTAGTTTAGAAAAAATAGAAAATTATTTTTAAATGTGCCTGGCTATATTTAAAGTGATATTTGGATAATACATCGGAAATCACAACCCAATAAGAGTTGCTGTGAACTTATGCTGATATTTTCTTACTTGTCAAATATGTTCCACTTTGATACCCTGTTTCTATTACTTAATTTTTATGTGGTTATCTAAATTTGTACAAAGTCTTTCTATTGATATTGTTCTATTGCATTTATAATGCAATAAATACTGGTGGTAATAAATTTAAAACAAATTTAAAATATTGTTTAGTATTAAAATGTATAAAGTGTGAATGGATTGTACCACATTAACATGTACAGGTAAGTGGTTTTGTTACATCAGTTCTTTATATTTTTTTCTTTAAGTGGTATTTCAATTGTGATGATAAACAAAGTAGGTGTGTTTTGTTGTAAATGTGAAAAAATCAAAATAATCAAGAAGTTGCACATAAGTATATCACGCAAAAACGACTGAACAAGTTGAAATACCTTTTTGGACTTTATTACATAGAGGTCAATGACATTCTACTTATTTTATATTTTAATTTATATGAGAAATATATTTTCAATTTTTGTGTTTATTAATTGAGAACAAAGGAAACCCGCACCGACTAAATTGCTGGCCGCAGATAGTTCATTTGTTTTTGAACAGTTGTATTTAATGTGTAAATGATAGAACAAGAGCATAAAGAATCCATTAACATAATTGGGTCCGGTATATAAATGACACAAGTGGAACGGACTGGGCAGTGGACTTTGCAAGCTCTTGGTGAGTGCTACTCTCTTAGTACTTCATTTTTTCTTTATAAATAATTTGAATTCATCATCATCACGGCAATGATTAGTAAATCGGATTTTCGTTAAATCGTTTCTTAAAGGAACAAAAAAACCGTCATTTCAATCAATAAGCGGGGGTGGCCCAACTTCATAAGATGCCTCCCTAAAGTGTATTTTTAACTAAACCTGTAATAAAACAATGTATGAGATAGCCCAATGCTGCTTTGCAGTCGAATTAGCCGGCACGAGGGAGACGCTGGTCATAGAGGTACCTCTCGATCACATGACATCGCCGTATAGGGACAGCTATGCTGTCGCGTTACGTGCGGTATGCAATGAACCGGTGGCTCATTGGAAGGGAGGAGGAAAGGAGGGTAATATATCTGCACAATAATGGGGATGTCCATGGGGGTCGGTAGTCGTCAGATGCCTCCTATTGCTCGTTTGCCTTGGATAAAAAAAAACCACCCTAAACATACACGTTTTGCTTCTTTTTGTCTCGCTTTTCCACCAACTCGATTATAAACGATCCAGCCTCCTTGTTAGGGGTGCGCCAACCGGCACCCGAGAAAGAGGTTTAGAAGAAATTAATCATTAGTTTCATTTTAAAAAATATCTTTCGTAACGCATGGGTTTGGCATGAGATCCCGGTGGCTTAAACGTTTAGAGGTTCGTGAGAACTTCATCTACAAGAAATAAACAGTTCTGGACGATCTTCCGAACGTATCTTTTTGAGAAGAATAAAGTATTTTTCTATGTTATTATAATAAAAACAAAGTACACAACATTAAATAAGATTATTTATTTGTCATTAAAAACGTATTTTTGTTGCTCATTGCGATATTTAACGGATTTGACTCTCTTGAAGACAAACAGTTTTCCGAAATAGAGTATTTTGGCGTACTTTATTTTGTCGTAGATAAAGTACGTCTCCATGGGACTGTACTCAGTCTTATAATACGGGTGGTAGCCGTTTGCATGTTTCATAAAAGTTCATTCTAAATAATAATTTAACATATCACATACTAAGATGTTATAATGTGGTGATGTTACAGCAAGGTCGCCGGTTCGTTGGCCTATACATTATGTCGAGATATTATTGTTCCTATTTGGTGCGCTCTCCCTCTGTTGTATCTTGTGTAGTGACCTCCAGTCACAGCAGTCAGCATGTTAATCGCTCAGGTCATTAGGGTCCTTTAAAAACGCGGACACGGCGACATCTCATGTACAGTAAAGACGGTCAGCGGCTGACATCAAATTATTAACTAGCTCTTGCACGCGACTTCGCCCGCAGGCGATTTCCTCCGCGTGGACTACAGAAAACGCCACAAAAGTTAACATTTCTATAACCTGTGTTGTTATGACGTATAAGCTATATCATTGCAAAGTTTTATTAAAATCCATTCAGCAGTTTTTACGTGAAAGAGTGTGAAACATCCATACATACTCACAAACTTTCGCGTTTATAACATTAGTTGGATACCAGACATTTTTTTAGCATAGGATAAACGAGCAGCTGGCGTTTTGCAGTCCATCGTCGATAAACATCTGCACACGCAGTCGTGGTGGATGCGTTGCCCTGTACCTACATCAGCAAACCACACGAAACGCAACAGCATAGCTTTGACTTTTCGCGAGTGAGCGCGCGGTTACTCCCTGTCCCAACAGCTCCATAGCATTATTTGTGTTATACTACGATTCAGGAATGTTCGTGAAGTTAGTGTTGCTCGCTGCGGCTATCAGTGCAGCCGCAGCGGTGGACTACTATCACACCATAGACGATGGATACGACGCGAGCAACGCGACGCCGGAGGAGATGGCCGCCATGTTTGACTGTCTCAGCGACACGGGGCCGTGCTCGGAATTGGGCGCGAACTTTAGACGTAAGTTATACCTTAGGTAAATTAACTGCCTCGTGGTCTAGTAGTAAGCATGCACAACCACAGTCGTGAGGTCCCGGGTTCGGCCCGACTCGGACCAAAGTGTAATTGAGATCTTTTAGTTTCTAACGTAACTGTCTGAAGTCGAGTGGTCGCCTCGGAGTGCGCATACACTTGAAGACTGTAATATGTCCTGCGCTGTCGCTAGTCTCTATAGACACGGCCGTCGTGGCCAAAATTCGGCTGGGACTACATTAGGTATTATAGTTTAAATAATAAGTATTTTTACTGAGAGAATACAGCATTTATGTGCTGTAAAAAGCGTGGTACCTCCACTGGCCCTCTACAGTGACCCGTTACCAGTCTCAATATTTGTTTCACTTATATCTCTTGGCTTCTTTTGTAATATTATAATCAGAATGAGATTCGAAGTTAGTGAGTTTTAAGTAAACTAATGAGGTTATACACTAACTGCCCCGACCGACGCCCTGTCATAAGAATCGCCCGTCATGGTAACGTGTACTGTTATGGGGCCGAACTGCCAGCTTAATCTGCAACATTGAGAATTTCCAACATATTTTTAATAATTTACGTCCAATATTCCAAACATACTTCTAAGTAACAGAAAGACCTTGGCCATGCCATATCGAAAGCCCAGAAAGAATATCATCAAATTTGGTACAGACGTTCTAAAGTTGTGGTTACCAACATTTGGGGGCTTTCATTTTTATTTATATAGATTAATTTAACTAATTAATTTTACAGAATTCTATCCAGAGATAATAGTCCAAGCTTGTGCCAGGTGTAGCCCCCTAATGAAGCAGTCTATGTGTAAACACATGAAGAAAGCCATGCAGGTGGTGCCGGACAGATTCCAGGTGTTCAGGGAGAGACACGACCCCGAGGGAATATACTTCGACAAATTCCTTGCTTCTCTGACTGGATGTTAAATAGTTCTACACCGTATAAGAGTTACTTCTAAAAAATACACATATATGGACATCCTTTCCAAGTCGAACAAAAACTGAAAATTATATTAAATATCTTTGAATAAATATGTAAACTTAATAAAGTAAACTTAGCATATTTTTTTTATTTATTACATGGATTTTTTACTGCATTATATACACGTCAAACAAATGGAGTATTTTGGCAAGCGAGATCCGACGCCGACTAGTGACACTCACGTAGTACATAACGCTGTAACCTAGTAACATAACGTTGCCCTCCGTAATCATATCATTCCCATCTCTTACCCAATGGGCTATCTGATTCTTACAAACCGCACAAAACGCGATAGCCGTCACGACAGTGTTACGTAATTACGAACGTTAAAAAAATGTTTTTTCCCCTCTTCGTTATTAGTCAATCGACCCCAAAAATATTTTATAACAACTTTTTATGTTTTTCGACATCAGTTCAACATTCAGCGGACCTCTCGGAGTGGGTGGCAAACAAAGGTCGCAACCTCCTAGCGACAACAACGCTCATAAACATCCGAATAAACTTTACGCTGAAGTATTTTCCGCTTTTCATTTCTCCTCCAGACTCCAATGGACCACCGGAAACTCCCACATCACACGAACGCTGTCACTTTGTGGCACAATAAAGGCATGAAACGACTCCGACTGTTTATCGCCGAGGCCGAGAACCTTTACCAGACTGAGACAGCTGGTTCAATAATATACAGCGTGATTTGTTAGAGGTTGTATATTTTTTAGGACCTACCGTAGGATACACAAAAATATTGCTTAGGTACATTGTGAAATGAACACTTCACTGAATTTAGTGTATTTATATTTAAAAAGTATGGCGAGCGTCACTTCGCACTGCGTAGTGAATAGACACTGTACATCGTGTCCTTGAGGTGGGATACGGGTGCCCAGCCATGAACCTCTCTATGAGCCAAACGTTCATGTCAGCACCAAGACCATTTTAAACACCGCGCGCCAGCCCCCGCAGACGTCAGAGACGCGGCAGGAGAGACCTCTCGGTCCTTCTGGCCATGATAACATTTAATTTGGCTGTTACACAGTTTTTGTATCATATATCAGGATGCATCTCTCCCATCTGCGGGAGAGGGGGTCGGTCCCTCTTATAAACTTAAACCTAGTCTCACAGCAATCCGATGAAGCTGTAGTGGGCATCTCTTCGCTTCCACAACGAAGGTTTACATTCGGAAAAAAGCGCCGTGCTGCCGTGCCGACGGTTGGCTTAGTCTGCTTGCACCTTTATACACACTCAGGTAAAATTTTAAGTACCCACCTATTTATTTTCACATTTTCGGAATCTGAATCGAATACTGAATACCCTCTGTTATGGATAGTATATTAAGAACACTCTGTATGTTCTTAAATCTTTAAAGTAGTTATGTAAATGAATTTACTAAATAATACACTTTTTGCCACTATTATATACTAAGGTATATAAACGATACAAATAAGTTAACTCACCAGTGAACTTCATTAACTCTTGGTAAGTGCTCTGCTTAAACTGTTTTTATTTGTCATCACAATTTCATCAATATTTTGTTTTACCTATAGCATTGAGTACAAAAGAGTAGAGCAATCGTCATGGAAAAACAAGTTTAGCAGATCTGAAAAAAAAACATCCAAGAGCACGGAAGTCCTTACTTTATGATGTAACGAATGTTAAGTCTCGTGTTAAGAGTTTCTTCGTTGGGATAATTTTCTATTTGGGCTATAAACATCACCTAGAAGACGCCTGATATTTCTGTGTTACCGTCCAACAAGTGAAAATATTATCTAAATTTAGTCTCCATTTCAGACATGTTCTTCAAACAGTTAGTATTGCTCGCTGTGGGCATCGGTACAGCCATCACCGTGGACCACTATCAAACACTTGATGATACGTACGACGGGAGCGACGCGAGCCCAGAGGAACTGGCAGGGCTGGTGGACTGTTCACTCTTGACTCCCCACCAACATCTGCTAATGTCTGAGTGTATGCTTTAACATAACACGTACTTAACTAGCGATACGCCCGGCTTCGTATGTTAATAAGAGGAGCCACCTATGCCTTGCTCTGTCTACAGACGAAAACTGCAAAACAATCCATTAAGTAGATTCAGAGAAAAACGGCCAGATAATAACACGTCTGCTTTTTGGGCGTTGTTTTGTATATAGGAAGAAGACAGAAAGAATATATAGCGTCTCAGTAGGCAGCCGTGTATCCATTGTCACTTCTTGTGGTGGAAGAGGACATTTTCGCGCCATATTTGTCCCGCTACAGACGATCGGTGCGTCTAGAACTCTAGACAGACGACTCACGCCAATTAGCAAATGATACATTTACTGTTGGAGTATTAAACGATTCCTAGCCGAATTTCGGCCACAGATGACATATCCATCAATAAATAATATAAATAGATATAATAATAAAAATGTTAATAGAGATAATGATATAAATAGAGGAGGACATTAATATGTCCTCACAGCTCACAGCACTACACATGTCACACTCGCTATTCCATCAGTCCCCTGTGTCGATAGCACATGACGGGAGGTAAATCACGCACAGGCCAAACAGCCTAACGTGAATCCGGGCTGTTATTTGAAACTGAAAAATCCTAAATACACTTTCTAGCCCCGGAATTTGAACCCTGGAAATCACGTCTGTGGTTGAACATGTTATGTTATGTACTAGACCACTAGGCAGTCAAATCATAAAATAATTATAAATAATTTTAATGTCAGAATACTAACAACTAGATAACACGTAGTTTACTTCATTTTAATAAATTTAAATACCAATTTATGTGATAACATAAATTACAACCAACAATATCTAATTCGGAAATGAAACTGATTTTTTTTCAACATATGTTTCACCTTCAAATGTACTTGATAGATGTTTTAAATTTAAATTCGAAGTCCAAATGTAAAATAAAACCTACTAAGTTCAAATGTAAAGTAAGCCTTATTTAATGTTTCATTTTAAAATAAATTCGAAACAAGTCTTTTTTTTTTATTTTACGTTATTATATGACGTCATTACATATGAGATTCTCCTCTGTGGTCAGGAATTCTAAATTATAATTTTTACAGCTATTTACTAATGTATTTGTGTTTCGTGACCGTCATTCATTTGTTCTTTTCTTGTTTTTTTTTCTTTTTGTGTTCGCGAAATTTTACAAAATGGAAAACTTAAATATCGCATTATTTACGAGTACAGGCTCCGCCGTGGCACTAGTGCTGCGGAAACGACTCGAAGGGTGAATTTTTATTTTTATTTAAATTTAATTATGTGTATAGCGGTCGTGTTGTAAAAGAAGACGCAGTTCGTTTTTGGTTCCAACGTCGTTCTGGAAATTACGACCTGCAGAACAAGCCCCGTGGACGGCCTGAGACCCAACTTGATACTTCATTATCAACTTGAGTCTTCATTATCAAGTTGAAGGCTATTGTGGAAACGCATCCATCGCAAGCCACGTACGAGTTAGCTGCAGCCTAGTGATAAAACTATTTTTAATTCACTAGAAGCAATTTGGGAAGATTAAGAAGCTTTACATCAATAACTACTGCGTTACATTATTAAAACGGCACAATAATTAAGGTACTTTACCTGTGCTGAAAAATGAATTCTTTACGATAATAGGAATCGTGCAGATATTGTTCATTACAGTTTTTTCAAATAAGGCCAGACTATTACGGCTTAGGCCTATTGTCATCAATTGTAAACCATGATGGAGAAGCTAGCGGCTAAACAACCTGGGCTGGTCAATCGCTCCACGCCACCGCTGCTTCACGACTATGCTAGACCACACACTGCTGCACAAGACGGCTACCAAATTAGAAGAGCTTCAATTGGAAAGTCTAAGACATCCTTCGTACTCCCCGGGACCTTGCTCCAACAGATTACCATTTTTTTTTTCGAAATTTGGACAGTTTGTTGCAAGGGAAAAAAATGAAATCCGATGGGGTAGTCCAAATGGCCTTCAAAGATTTTACTGATTCCCGTCCGACGGGTTTTTTTAGTAAAGGGATCAATCAACCTATGAGTTGGCAAAAGTGCATAGAAAACAATGATTCCTACTTGTTATTGGTCCATGATTAATTAAATATATTATATTCAAAAATATTCGACTCAAAAGTACCTCCCATACAGAACGCCAATTTCATATGTAAGGACCTAACATTTCATGTATAAAACGTTTTGGTTTACACATGTCGTTGCTCTTTATAACTATATGAAATATTGAAGGAAAAAAGTGTATGAGGCGTTAAAGACCCGTAAGGGTAAAAGAAGCACAATTTTGAATTCAATTGAATCCATTTTACACTTGTGTTGCTATAAATATAGGTAGGTGTATTAGATCTCAGATGCGTTCCGTCTCGCCTAGAGACAGGTGCAATGAATTTAAATATAATTTTCAAGTTCATTTAATATATCAAATACTTTTTTAAAGATTCAAAACTAGAAAAGGGAACCAAGCGTTTAACATTTCTAAGCACTAGATTTTTTTAATAATGATATTTTATAACGATAATGATTAGACTGTAACAAAAATAAACACTTTATTGTTTAGTTCATTTTGAAAAGCTTTTGAAATATTCTTTCACACTTACTTTTCATATGTTTCCAGTAAATCATAGAAAGCTCTAAAAAGAGCAAGAACATAAAAAAACGAATCGTCAAGTCAAATCTATTTGAAGGTGGCCAAGAATATACATATCTAGAAATTCTAAAAAATCGTTTAGCTACATTTGATTCGATGAAATCATAACAAGTTACCTCATCGCCTTGATAATGAAGTGTTAGTTATTTAAAGATTGAGTTTACACAAAATTAAACTTTATTTTATAGGTAAAAGGTTATTATTGCAACAAATTGTTGCTATAGTGAGGGACAGTGTAGTTTGTCGACAATGAACATTATTTTCTAGGAACTCAACTACATGATAGGTACTACAGATATATTAGAATACGAATGAATATTTTTCATATAAATCATAGGATGGCAAGCTAACGCCCACCAACCAACCACCTTTCGCAAAACAAGAAGATATGCAGATTTTTTAGCCTCTCAGTTTCATCACCCTCCATTTGTCGTTGGGTCATCGGACTGAGACATATTCACAGTCACATCCGGCATTATGTGATCGAGAGGTCCTTAGACGTGGCGGCTCTATACGTTTGCAACATTGCAAGCGCTGCTCCGAAGACGGTTCAAATTTGAAGTATGACAGCTGAAATAGCTAATGAAGTAATATTTGAACAAACAATGATTGTTTTACTCGTTGTTCTCAGAAGGGCTCCAAAATTATTGATATAATTATACTTTTTACATAGTTCCATCCCTCTACCACCTACAGGTTTAGATTTTCGTGCATACGTCAAAATATGAGTATAAATAAACTTCTTTTGATTGCTTCAATTGATTTGCCGTTCTCTTTATTATCTCTCCATCCATCTGGTTACTACAGTTAAAGTTTTGACAAATTATATGGAACTTATGTAAAAATCCTATGTCTGGTAACAAAGAGCGTCGGTAGATAGAGTTTAGCAACTATTGAACATAATGTTTTTTCTATACTTCAAAAGATTTCAGTCTTCAATACTCGATATGAATTTCACCTGAACAGTTCTTTAAAAGATTCCGTTTTTCCTTTAGGAGTACGTAATACTAAAAAGTAAAGAACTTAAAAAGCATTAAGAAATAAATTAATCGACTACACTTGAATCTTCGATACAGCTTCATATACTTTAATTTTATAATTATCGATGTTTCGTGTACGATGTAACATCACTACGAATTTATTTTGGTGTGTCGTTCATACAAACACGGCAGGCGAGACTCGTTATAACTTTTAATTCGCTGCGACATTTCGTAAATTATACCTCGCCTCTCACTAACTGGCAGCCGTAACATACAGCTGTGATAACTCTCGTTTTAACAGTCAGAGACTGTCAATGTTAAATTAAAAAAACTGGGTCGTCGTCCCCGATAAGCATTTGAGTTTACTCCTTGAGAATAAATATGATACTAGGGTTTTCATGGAACTGATATTGGCCACCGGACTCTCACAAATCTTACGAAACGTAATCATCATGATCAGCAGCCGTGCGCCGTCTACTGCTGGACATATTATTAGATAGCTTCACCCCGCGGATTCACCCGCGTAACTCCAGTGCTATTAGTCGTAGAGTCATGGTACATAGCCCATAGGCTTCGTCGATAAATGGACTATTGAAGACAAACATAATTTTTCGTTTAGGACCAGTAAGTTCCTGATATTAGCGCCTCCAAACAAACAAACTCTTCAGCTTTATATTATTCCGCTGCATTCGACTCACGCATGTTTCTGTACAAGCACAGAGAATAGGCCTGCACTTGTTTGTTTGCTTGTCTCGTTGAACTTCACAACTGTGTATCACCTTGTGCTCATTCAACCGTACAAGGCTCTTCAAACATGTATTGGGATTTGTGAACAAACTAGCTGTGCCCTGCGGTTTCACTCAAGTAAAATATCTTACAAGAATAATATTTTCGCGATAAAGAATGATTATTATTTTCAGATTATAATCTACTAGAATAATCCCGCGGTATCCCCCGCTTAGCGCCGCTCCTATTAGTCGTAGCATCATGGTATACAGCCTTTCTCGATAAATGGGCTATTCAGCACAATAACAATTTTTTAATTCGAACCAGTAGTTTCTGAGATTCGCGTTCAAACCAACAACAAACTCTTCAGCTTAACATTATTAGTAAGATGTGTGCTATGTTTCATCTAAATCAGTTCAGTAGTTATTGCATGAAATAATAACAAACATACATATACAAACCTTCTAATATTAGAGCACAACACGCACATAGCAGTCTGTTTTGCTGGTAAATGCAGAATTCTACTTTTTACGTAACAAATAATTATGATTTTATAATTAACAATAATAAACGTTTAGTATAAATAGGCAATTGTTTATGTAAGTTCTAGTCTCGTCGGTACACAATGTCGTGTCCATACATTAATGTGTAGGTACTGGACGCGTAAACTGCTGCACACGTGTGCTATTGTACAAGGTGACGGCATTGCCTCACTGCAACTTAACATCGAATGGTTAAAAGTAGATTTATCACCGCCGACCTTTAAATATTCTCATATCCTATAAATATATAACATTTGGTAAAAAAAACTAATTAAAAAAATGTATTGTCATTTTTAAGGATGTTGGATTTCTCAAGCCTTTGCAAATGTGATTTCTGACAAATTGCGCCCCTCGTGCTATTGTTAAAACGCCAAAGTGTATGAACACGCCATCGCTTGACAGCGATCATCTTACCACGTATGCGGTGTGCCAGCCGCACGCTTGTTAAGAGCTGATATTCAGATATTATTTCATTTCCCTTACTTCATCACGTATCATGTGCTAGTGTACCCCTACAAGATCAAACATATGCTCCATTCAATTTTGAATCTCCTTTCCAAACAGCTTACATTTAGTCATTTATATGTAACAGTCTAATAGACATAAATATTACACACACACTTTCGCACAATGTTAGTAAGATTTCTAGTTTTTTCCCCGTGACATATTCCGCGCGTATTTTGTAATCAGTGTGTTTGTAATTTGTGGCCTTAGTTTAGGCCCACGTATGGCAACAGTCAGTCATCTCTTAGTCCGCGGCGTCGTAAGTAAAGTTGACCAAGTGCGAGTAAGCTCAACACACGCAAAGATTCCGTGGGAACGGTACATATAAAAGCTTGTAACAAGAAGAGACACCTTTATGAACTAACTTTTAGAGAGAGGTAATGCAATGCTCCAATGCAGCTGAATTTCGGCGACAGGGCCCAGGAGCGCCTCTCTTTCACGTGAGCTTTTAAGCTGACTGATGACAAGCTGTCACGCTTCGTACAGGCTTTTACTTATGTAGTCTGTGGCTCATGGAGCGGTATGAGGTGTAGGAGCGCAATGCACCTTGTGAACAAGTGCTGGTGTAATGGGCGTCGATAGTCATGGAATGGTTCCGGTTTCTCCTTCTACCGCCTATGTTATAAAAAGATGTTATGCAGAGGCGTTGGCATTCGCCAAGCCCCCGGGATTAACAAGCCGCTGGATACTCACAGTACGAAACGTGGCAGCAAATGTGTTGGTATCCTTCACTACAGAACCCTAAAAAGCCTTGATCGCATGAAATGCCTGGCCAATAAAGGGCACGCGCTGAGCACGCGGGGGCAGATTTCATCACTTGATCAGCCGCGCGCCGCCCACTCCGTCATGAGCGGAACAACAGGAAATACCATTATATAATACGTAACATACTTTCTGCCTAGTAAGCATGTCCATCAGTGACCGTGATTGCCGTGCTGATTCTGAAATGTCGGACTAATTAAATAAACCGCGACCAAACCTGTAAAAGTAGTTTTATTGTAATGAGTAGTGTTGACTAGTGTTGACTAGTGTTGACTTTCGCGTAAACTTACGACATAAAATGGTGGTAAGTATGTCAAAGTCACCCATAGAGTTCGAATCACGGGTCGGGCCAAAAATATTATTAGAATTTTTAAATATCTAATAACAGTCCAAGATCAGAAAGTAGGTGGTGCTACACCTTGCAGTTCGTCTCTCGGTCCCTGGAGGGGGGAGGAGGGCCCGGGGAAACCAGATCGGAGCATCGGTGCTACACCGCGCCTCGGAGAGTGTATTAAGCCGTCGATACTGCGTAGGATTTCTCTCGGTCGTGTCGGACTGCCGTTTCATTGGACCAGGGGAATAAAGGAATACAGAATGCACCTGTGCCTACGTACACATTTGGGTAATATGTCCTGCACAGTAGACTAGCCTCTGTAGATTGACGTCATAATAGAAATACGGCTAGGGCATTGACGGTTATCATAATTTCATATGCCACCAGCTTAAAAATAATTCACTTGGCACATTCTTGAACCTGGAGTATTCAACTAACGCCAAGACGGCGTCCTGCTACTCTGTTCTAACACAGACTTTCTACTGTACGGAGACTGTCTTCCCAGTTCAGGCCAAGTTTCCGAAGTTTCGGTACACGGGGCTCATACCCGGGACCTCACGTCTGTGGCTGAACATGCTAACCTAGACCACGAGACAGTAATCATAATGTGATCTTAATTTGTATTTGCTACGTAATACGAGGTTGCAACAACGCAATATCTGACCAAACAGAATCATTATTTTTTCGGTATTATCATTCGATGTTGGCAAATTACTCACTTTACACTTGCTTTTGATGTGAAGGACTTGGCTCTCCGAAATGTTAAATAATGTTTATTTGAATCACACATTCTCGGTAATCCATAACAAACCGATATTCCTCATCTCGTGAACACCTTGACCGCTATTCGCCTTGCAGCATGACATCATCCGCATGTTTTCTTTCAATTTCGCACAGCGCGCCTCTCTCTCCCACACATACGTCCTGTCTCTTTTTAATTAAGAACAAAGGTCTTCTTAATTCGGAGCCAAATTTTATCACGAAATGTTGGACAGCTGCAAGGTTCGGGTTTCGTTTTAAAAGAATCGGATAAGCGCGAGCCTCGCACTCCGAAGGTTCTATACAGACGAGAGGTCCGAGCATGACAACTTGCTAAGTTTGTAACGGGCTTTTTTTGGATATTCGAACTATTTCCTTTCTCTGTGATTTCTTATCAAATTCCTAGACAGCCTGGACCTACTTTTGAGGTTTCCTTGACGATTCATGCTAACTTATGCGTATGGGTGTTCACTAAAAAGGATATTTTGGCAGTGGACGCTTATAATCTGACGATGCCAAAAATAAAAACTTACACTTACTCATCGTATGTACACATATTTGCTTTATCTCTATTTTACTTCCTTTCAAAAAGCATCGTTAAACAAAGAGAATTCTTTGAATATATTGTAACTAGTGATGGGCTGGGTCGTTAACTAAGTATATCGAATGAATCGATACACGAATTCGGATATTTGGCACAGATGGACACTTTTTTTTAAATTTCTTCTTCAGCCGGAAAATATTTACCGCCTTGAAGTGTTACAAACCATATCTTACAGTTTATTAGTGAATATAGTATATATAATATTTATAATAAAATAACACGATGGCCACATATATACATATAGACTTAATATAAATTATTTTTCTTCGTCCTAGCTTCATCCCGTTTCTGTATCAGTACGAGCAACCGTGCAGTTGAGGAGGCTGGGTCCTTTAGGGGACTGATTGACCCCACACACCACTGAACCACACTCAGGCCCGATGAGGGCATGTATATGCGTTTCCCTGCATCTACAAAAAAAAGTTTCCTCGCGATGTATTCTTTACCGTAACAATCTCTACACGGAAAATGTACTACAGTTAGAAAAACTCATTAGTACATGGCTATGTAAAAACTTGGACTACTGAAGTTAAAGGCCGAAGTACTAACCATTGGACCACTGAGGCTCAGTAATATATTAAATGTCTGTGTTAGTTACAAAACTATGTTTTATGTGATATATAACAGCAGAGCGGTTCAACTGAATTCATCTAAACCCCTTCCCAGCTTTCAGAGTAACACTCATATGAGTATCAAAACAGACTGTTTTTGGCGTTAAACAGTAACATGTGGGTACAACATATCCATGCATTCTTACAGATAATAGTATTAACATCATTTAGATATGGAAAAATAATAACGTGAAAGATCCACCAAAAAAGTCTCAAGAATTTTGCGCAGAGGTAGTGCCATGCTGCATAGGAGGACGTAGTGCCATGCATGGTGCATGACACTACATCCTCTTATGTAACGGAATTGGGCCGGCACGACCAGGGAAGTACCTCAAGTTCACTAGATACCGGCGCAAAGTGATCACGTCGCTGTCACGTTTCGTGCGGCTTGTGAGTAGCTGGTGGCCTATAGTGGGGCCCCTCCCCACAATAGGCCACCAGCTACTCACAAACCGCATGGCTTGTTACCGGAGGGCAACGCATCTGCATAACAATCATGCGAATCTCCATGGGCGTCGGTAGTCATCATAAGGCTTCGATTTCTAGTTTGCCCCCTTATGCTATAAAAAAAAGATACGGATATCAGACACATCACTACTACAGTTACAACGCCATATAAAACACTCTAAGTACAGTTCGTATGGCAAAACAATTAATGCAATTATTGCGTCTGAATCAGGATCGGCAGGGGTCAGCGATCGGCAGCAATTAACATGCTCCGTTACCGACTTCGTCAGTGTAATGTGTATTTTGTGAGGGCTAATTTTATTAATGTTCGTGAATGTTTTAAAGATTGTTTGTAGAAAAACATTACCTTCCTTTTGACACAGTTGAGTGCATACTTATAATCTTTGATGTGCAAAAATTTGTCTGTAGTAATGGGTAGAAGCATTCTTCAATCTTCATTGCTGCAGAATTGGGCCGGCAGGTCTGGGTAGGTACGTGTCGCTTTCATAAAATTAAAGTATGCTGTCACGTTTCGTGCAGTTTTTGAGTTACCTGGAGTTTGGCCCACTGGAAGGCAGGAGAAAATGAGGCCAACACATCTGCCGAACAATTATGCTGATGTCGATGATCGCTCAACCTAGCATCAGGACACCTGGAGGCCAATTAATGCCTTTTTTTTTTGTTGACGCGGTGGGGTCCAGTGGTATGTGGGGCTCGCGGCACATTATATAGTGCCGAATACCCACAAAAACCACCGCGAGTGCCACCAGTGCCGTCTTTGATGAGGTGCCCCGGAACAACAAATCATCAGGGCACCTCGACGGCAAGTCAGCCCCCGAAGAGACCGACGCCACCTCCACAGATGGGGTTGTCCCGCACCACAGGACAACCCCACCGACTTTGGGACAGTGCAATAGGGTGAGGTTCCCATCCTCGCCCCTTGCCCCGTGCGCAAATGCGCCGCCACTTTTGCTCTTTTGTCCCCTCTTCTTATAAGAGGGGTACAAAGAGCGGCACCTCCTCCTGCTCTTTAGTCCCCTCTTCTTATAGGAGGGGTACTAAGAGCCGCCAACTCCTCGGTTCAATTGGCTTCGCCCAAGGTGTCTCGGATAACCCCAGGCTACTGAGCCCCACCGCCACGACAAGGCTTGAACCATGGTGGGGAGGCCAATTAATGCCTCACCTAATCCCTAACAGTGGTGTTCATTTAAAACTCTGACTGAAGCTGCTAGTAAATCTATATACAGAACGATCTATACCTTTAAAAAGTGCAATGGTTCGCTCAGCATAAGACTAGAAACGAGGATAATATTTACTTAGTTAGTTTAAAAGTGTAAGGAAGTAGTGTCAGTATACATCCTACGATAAGTTGCCATATGAACCTTGTGCTCATTATTTGTCGGCCTTACGTAATGTGTCAATAGCTGCATAAATTATGGTCTAGCGGTCGATTTGTGGTCGTAATTCGACTATTTTCTGCCACTCCCAAGGTACCCAATATGATCGACGCGCGCAGAGAAATATTTTTAACACACGGCAGCAGCACCAGAGCCGACCTGGCGCGCTACCAGGCCGGGGAAGATCTGGAAGAAATGCCGTATAACAGTTCTGCCTGCACTTGTCGTTGTTGTCTTCACTTGTCCTGACCTTGGTGTTCTCAGAAATATGTGGATGGATATCACGGCCGCTATCATGATGAACGAGCCCATTTTAAGTGAAAACCACAACTTACTGAAAAAAAAGACTAAAAAAAGAAACTACTAAATTATAACGAGTAATTGTCTAAAGTGCAATTAACGTAATCCAATAAAACCTAAAGATTCATAAAACCTTAGGATGAAACCAAAAAGGTGGACCAAATGTATTTTACATCAAATATACCTCAAAATAAGTCCGTACAAGCTCAAAAAACGTTACTTCCTTGTTTCTTATGCTTAGAGTAGAAAATACCAATCGAAGACATGCTCTATAATATAAATTGTAATGTAAATCATGGTCGCGCTATTTCCAATCAGAATGGTTACATCATCAGGTCAAAAGATGACTATTATCTCAAGACCAGTAGGTCAAGTTTGTCACATTTATTTCTGCAAATGTGTTCAAGATTAAATCTCGTCTACGCATATCGAAAGAGGTAAAAAGTTGTAGAAAAAAGTCTTAGGTCCCACTATTGGACAGAATACATGATGCTGAATGATAAGTTAGTTATCCAGCTTTTTTAAAAGGAACAGCTGTAAACGGATATATTTATGCACATCCGCAGCAATGTATGCACCACAAATCATTCTCACCTGGCGTTGCTTAATCTAACACTTATGAACGACAAGACAGGTCACAAGAGGCGTTATCTCCTTGACTGTCATAACTACCGGTACCAATCGACAAGCTACCTTTTATCGCGACTGTCGGAAGACGTGTATTTCTGTCTCAATGCACCGGAACACCTTCAAGCTATTTTCCGCCATACCGAGAACTAATAAGGTGCATTTTCTAACAGTCGATGGTCGTCTTGTCAGTCATCAGTCATGCTGGAGACAAGTGGAAGGTCGCTCGTATAACAGCCACAAGTGCCGTTCACAATGGGCATACGTGATCATAATAATTGTGATACATGTTGCGCAAGTAGAGTACAATTCAACACAGTGGGGATTAACCTCGTACTATTGCCTTTTTTTCGCAGGGAAAATACTTTTACGCACCGTCCAACTGACCCCGGGTGAGCAAAAAAGGTGTGTCGTTCCGAGTACATCACCATGTAATCTTACAATTCCGACCCAAAAACCAATGTGAGATCATTGGGCCGTCGTGATGGAGTGTCCCGGATCCGTCGGCGACAGGTCACGCCGGCAACTGGCCGGTCCCTAGCTAAATCGGTCCGGTCTTCGACACAGAAATGGTATGCATTGCCTGGTCCAGTCTGGCAATGCCCTGTGGAGCACGCAATGGTGGGAAAAATTCGTTAGGAATAGACAATCGAGCTACACAATAACTGGTACAGGATTGGATTTAGAACGATGTTTGTGTTTATTTTAATATGGTGGCGTATCAATAGTGTCGGCTAGTCGGCAAAATATCTAACGGCCAACCGTTTTTTCTCCTTCTCGGACATCAAGACCATCCAACAGAAGCGAGTCATCACCTCCTAGGACTTTGTTCCTATCGAGCATTGACGACTTTTATAGCTAACATAGCTTTTATAGAAAGATAATAAATACATGAATACTTGAAGTCTTTCGAGTACAGTTTTTAACAAGCTCTAGCTTCGGTTATTACCAAGATTATAGCTAGTGTTAAATAAGAGCAATAAATGTGGCTAAGTGTACGTTAGGAGATTTCACAAGTAACAGGTAAACTGTGAATATTCTTGCCCGTGGGTGGCATCTCGCTCGCTCTACAGGCTGGCGCCGCTATTTTACACTCACTTATATTTTGAAATAGAACTAGATCGAATAAGCCCTAGTGGGTTAACAACATGAAACATGTTTGTGATGTCTTAACTCAAAATTTCCAGGATATGGGAGTCAGTTCTATGTAGCCAGTTTTAGGTGACCCTGATCTTCGTCTACTTATAAATATATAAGTGGACAAGGGATATTTTATAACACCGAACAACGTACCAGCAAGGATATCTAAGCAAAGCCAAGACAGGTCTAAGATTCTTTACTTCGGCTTCTTTATTAACATACTTAGATTTAATGTGACTTGGCGGTTGACTTGTATGTGTTGTCAACAAATAAAAGTGCTTATTCTTTATAAGATCAGCTTAAAGCATTGAACGAGTTTGACGAATTTCTCTACCTGAACCTTTTTCATTCCTCTCTTCTTGCATTTAGAAACACACTGTCTAAGAATTTGTTTGCTGTTGTGGTCTAAGATTGGTTTGCTCTTGTTGCCTAATTGTTATTTTTTTTCTTTTATTGGATTGTTTCTACTTTTGTTAATTATGTTTCTGAATTACTAACACTATTAATTTTGTTAAATATGTAATGTAAAACTCTGTCCCTAACTAAACCACACGTTAAAACTGCTTTTTTATAAAATTAAAAAAAAAAGAACAAGCATTCTAATTTCAAAATATGAAAACATGTAATCGCTGTCTTGCAATCTGCGTAGTTTATAAGATTGTTACTTTAAATACTGTACGTTTTCAAACTATGATAGAATAAATAAAATAGAATATCTCTGTGTGATATATTCTCTCAAAATCTCCTAAACTGATTTTCTTGTAGTTTTCACCCCTGGATAGAGTTATTGTAACTACGCAAGAAAGGAGTAAGTGTACAATTCGTTTGGAACCCCTGCTCTTTACGGACGAATCCAGGGCGGATAGCAAGTATACTAATATATGTCATTTAACTAGAAAAGTTTTACCTAATATTTAAAAGTGAATATTCTTTCAAGTGTACTGTACAAATAGTAATAAAAACGGCTCTAGTTCTAGCCCGTGCGTGGGTGCGACCGCTTCTGCCCACGCGGTCCTCCTTCTCCGGACCACACGACGTGGAACCGATCGATGACGCCTTCTGCAATACCGCAAACGTCACGTTTCAACATTCACGCAAATGTCGCGTACTACGTATCTTGTAGTGATATATACTTACATAAAAGAAGTGTTTTAATAAGGGCACTAAGTGCTAATGTGCCATTTAACATTGCAGGCGAATTTGACCGGCACCCTCATATGCTCTGTCGCCTTATAGTGACAGATATGCTGGCGCGTTTTGTGCGGTTTGTGAGTTCTCGGTGGACCAATAGACCTTCTCACAAACCACATGAAACGCGACATTAAGGCTGTCACTTTATGTCGTTATCATGTGAGCGGGAGGTATCTCCCGGTCATGCCGGTCCAATCTTGCTGCAATACAGCACGGCACTGTATTACTAAAACCTCTATTTCCAAAGCTTCTGCAATTTTTTTTCACTTGTCAAACACTCTTTCACACAAAATCACTTTTTATATGGTGGGTATAGTATAAAAATAATAATAATAATAATATCTGTGGACTTATCACAGCATGTTAGCCTCGTCCTGCGCCAAGTACCGTAAGGACTTGTGTTACAGGTACTTGACAACGGAAATATGTTTAAATAATTTTTTATGCATTTAAGAAAAAATATTTATATAACATTTTTATTATAGAAATATATAGAATCCATGAACACCAGAGTAACACGCGGACTAACCGCCACGTCACCAACTGAATGCCTTACGACTGCCTGGGTCAGACGCGTGGAAATGCAATCAACTGCCAAAACTTTGGTATCCCGGATCTGCCAGCATCAGGGCACTCGGCGACTGGACAGTCCCTCAGAAATATTCCCTCTTACCATATTCCAAAAGGGGGGCTGATACGACAACCTAGACCAGAACCCTCCGACGTCGAGACCGTCCAATGAGGTCAGGTGCCCATCCTGACCCCTAGGCTTAGTACATAGATGTATAGTCCTGTTTGTCTGTTCTAGCACAGATCCAGGAGCTAGAACAGCGCTATGAGCAGTAGGTAAGTTTATTTTATATAATTTTGTTTATATCTGAAGTGTAAACCTTACAAAATGCGTTGTTCCACATTCCCCAGTATTGAAGGTCGAGCGAACAGAAATAGACATGCAAATGGCCGAAATATTTTAACCACGTTGTTTAGTCTATTCTAGTATTTATGTAGGTCTATGTACTATATAAGGTTTCAACTGTCAACGAGAAGTCCACACATACTGAGACAACTCACCCCCCTTTTACCACTCAGAGACGATCAATTCGGTTTCCGACCCAACCACAGCACCACTCACCAACTGGTCAGGGTCACCCATTTGATCGCAGTGGCTAGAAACAAGAAAGAAACTGTAGCCGCCGTATTCCTCGACATGCAAAAAGCATTCGACTCCGTATGGCATAACGGGTTAATATACAAATTAATCCAAAGCAATTTGCCTAAACCTCTCATAAGAGTGATTGCGTCATTTCTCTCTGACAGAACCAGGTTCCAGGTGAGAGTGGACGGGGTCTTGTCCGAGAGGAAATGTATTCGTGCAGGTGTACCACAAGGGAGCTGTCTCTCGCCAGCCCTCTACAACTTTTACGCCGGGGACGTGCCTGTTTCCCCCGGAGTGACCGCCGCGCTCTACGCGGACGACACCGCTCTCTTGGCCGCGTCTCTTAACGCGAGGCACGCGGCCAAAAAACTACAGAGAACCCTCGATCTCCTGCCGGAGTGGCTCCAGAAATGGCGGCTGGCGGTCAATCCATCAAAATCACAAGCGATCACCTTTCCCAGACAGTGTACCGTCGGTGCGCTCAAGGTACAGGGCATCGCGATTCCATGGCACAGGACAGCCATCTACTTGGGAGTCGTGCTAGACTCCGGATTCACGATGACTCGTCAGGCCGAAAACGCCATCAGAAAGGCCAGATCTGCCACCGCCAGGCTGGCGCCACTCCTGCGGGCGAGTGCCATCCCACTAAAAATGAGGATGGCACTCTACAACATCCACATAAGATCGAGGCTAACATACGCGACTCCTGCCTGGCATCACTTGCTGAGCGATACGGACAAGCGGAAGCTCCG
>JAFELO010000188.1:1187963-1198987 GCA_017140195.1 Eumaeus atala | reverse complement strand
ACCCATCTATTTCTTTCTCTTTCTTTTCTTCTGTTTGTCGCGTCTGACCTTTGACTTTTGCTTTTCCACCAATATACCGTATCGTAAACACAGCGTGCGATTCGGTGCCTGTCCATAGGGCCGTCACAGGAGTGGAACCATACACGTTTCCCAGTTCGTTCTGGGACCTGTGAGAGTGCCCCGACAAATGGATAGACGCCGATCGTACAAAGATACCAATAGCCCAGGCACATAAACATATGTGCATACGCACTCAGAGGTCAACATGACCTCGCATCGACCACAGCCTCGTATTGACGAGGCTCGAACAACACATCTCCAGTAGGGAGCTAAGCTCCGGTCTGGACCCCCCTCGACCCGGCAACGGGAAGAGTGCGAAGACATGACGAGTAGAGAAGTCCACGTACAAAGTTACGGTTAATTTACAGCAGCCCAACTTTGGACATGGTAGGCCTAAGTTGTCAGACGTTTCGTCTCACCCCATATCGATTTCTCGGGGAGAAGTGAAAGAAAATATAATAAATTTAAATTTTACTATTTTTTTAATCCGCCTCTCGGATTTAAAAAATAATAAAAATTGTAAGTACCTACTTGAAGAATCATCTTCTTAATTATTTGATCAACTACTATAAAGTAACCAAACCACTATAAAGATTGTTAAAATGATCAGGTACACGGCTGTGGCTTATTTTTCCCTCAACAATGGCTACACTACTTCGTAACAAAAAAATTGTTTAAGAAAAATTACGCCTAAGAACAAAGTATTTAGACATTAGGTAGACGAAGAATTTTCTCGCTTAATTAGTAATGGACTGGTCACATACTCAGAAGTACAGATGGGCCAGCAAGCTTCTAGACTGCCTTCACACTAGAGAGAATGTTTAGGAAGACAAATCGTAGGTAGACCATCCACCAGGACACGATCATTAGCCGGTCCAGGATGGATGCGAGTGCTCAGAAATGAGTCGTTTTGGCCACCTTTGGAAGATACCTATGTCCAGTAGGGGACTAAAGCTGCTGCTGTTAATGATGATAATTACTTTGAATTTGTAATGAATTATTATGGATAATATTGGTCAAGTAAAACACGGCCGTTTTTTTATAAATTTCGTACGGTAATGAGGTAATTACTTACATAACATGCTCAATACGTGTCGTACCGGCAAGAGACATTTGTGTAACAAGGTAAACACCTTTATGAATAAAAATCCATGTCATAATGTGTACCTTCCATTCATAAACCAAACTACCTTGGGCGGTGTGTGGGTGGAGTGGGACAGATATATTTGTGACAGAGACAGCATATGTGGACTTGTTTTTACATCTCTAATAATTAAACAAAATTGATGGTTAATTGTCGATGCGTGGAAGTTATCTGCATGAAAAACCTACAGACTTTATGCGTGTTTTCGTATGGCATTTTATATAATATCCATTGCAGTTTTATTGTTGTCATGTGAGGATGAAACCCTGCTGATGAAGCTGCTGCAACTGAAAAACTATAAGAATTTATTTTTTAGACTGCTCTATGCTGACGGAAGTGTCCAGTGCATCTTCATCGGTTACTATATGATACGCCAGGCGACGGTGTAGGTGAGATTGTGGTCGACAGGGGGACACATCCCTCTCCTTTCCCGCTGATGGGAAGGACACATCCCGAGGACAGCTCACGCACGGCAACTAGAGTTGGCCTTGCTTTATCGTGGGGGCTGGAAAGCGCTGGTTGAGCTATCATGACTGGGGGGCACCGGTCAGCAGTCGTACAGGGCTTCGATTGCTCGTTTGCTGGGGGCAAGTGTTGTAAAACAAAACTAGAGGTTCCAGCTCGATCATCAGTACTTCAGAAGAGAAACGGGAGTCGGGCTTATTTCCGTACTCACTTAATAATCAGAGTTGGTTAGTTAATTAGCCTAACCCAGAGGCTAAGTGCCCCCCCCCCCCCACCATGGTTCAAGCCTTGTCGTGGCGGTGGGGCTTAGTAGCCTGGGGTGAACCCAGGCGAAGCCAATTGAACCGAGGGGGATCTTTGCACCTTTCTTATAAGAAGATTGGGCTTAAAGATCAGAAGGAGGAAACGCTGTCGGTGCCCCTCTTATAAGAAGAGGGGACCTAAGAGCAACAGGAGGTGGCGCTTTTGCGCACGGGGGCAAGGGGCGATGATGGGAACCTCACCTCATTGCACTGTCCTCAAGTCGATGGGGTTGTCCTGTAGTGCTGGGCAACCCCATCTGTGGAGGTGGAGTTGGTCCCTTAGGTGGCGACTAGCCGTCGAGGTGCCCTGATGATATGTTGTTCTGGGACACCTCACCAAGGGCGGCACTGATGCCACTCTCGGTGGATTTTGTGAGTATTCGGCACTATCATGTGCCACGAGTCCCACACACTAATGGACCCAGGGCCGGTGAAGGCGCGTAAATTTCCCCGCGTCAACAAAAAAAAAAGGATAGTGAAGACACATACCAATTGTAAGGGCTAAAACGTGGCTGGTACTTAACTTTCATTATTTTTAATGTGGCCAACGAATTCATGGAGATTTGGAACCACCCGTACATTATCTTAAAGTGTGTCCCACTCGGTTCATATCATATAACCAAGTCGTTATGGTTATTCCAGTTTTTTTGTCTAAAACAACGACTAACTTTACATTAATTAACATAGCGCCCGACTGTTCAAAATATATTTTAATCTGTCTACCCAGTGCCACTCGTTTAAACAGTCTCAACACGACTAACGACCATGTCATGAGGTTACTAGCATCTCCCCGCGGTTACACCCGCGTAACACCATCCGATTAGTCGTAGCCGTGTAACGCCGTCCCATTAGTCGTAGCGTCATGGTTTATAGCCTTGATCGATAAATGGACTATCCAACACAAAATAAATTCTCAATTCTTCAATTCAGTTCCATAGTCTAGCGCGTTCAAACAAGCACTACAGCTTTATATTACGGATAAATCTTTATTTTTTTTTTTAATTGTAATATTATTCGTGCCAAAGAACTGGGACATGTGTACGTACACTCTAAGAACATTAACCACCCCTCCCCCACGGTAAAAGCACTAAAACAACACAAAAGCTCTGTATGTTCGGCCGCACAACTAATACCCAGAAGCAAGAAGTTCTGACGGTTAATAATAGCACATGTTGTTCATGGACACCGTACTCAAAGCTCAGTATCCTGCTACCTTTTGCTGTGTGTGTATTTGTACGTTTAGCTGCAGTAGTGTAACCATTGGAAACACCTGGTGAGAGTGAACAGTTTACACATTGAAATCCGTAAGACATTCCTGAAGCATCACTCTCAACAATGATCTGTAGAAATCGATTCGCAGACCGAACAAGTCGCATATTTTTATAAGAAGAAATAATTTAAATAGGGATTAAATTTTTATAAGAAGAAATAATTTAAATAGGGATTAAATTTTTATAAGAAATAATTTAAATAGGTTTACGTTACACAAGGGAAGGCATATCGTAGAAACTATCATCTATACTAATAATACGAGTTAAAGCTGAAGAGACTGTTTGTTTGTTTGAAAGCACTAATCTCTGGAACTACTCGCCCGCATTTAATTTTTTTTTGTGTTGAATAGTCCATTTATCGAGGAAGGCTATAAGGGTATACACCATGTCGCTACGACTAATAGAAGCGGAGTTACGCGGGTGAAACCGCGTCGTGATGCTAGTAGGACATAAAAGCCACAAACACTTAAGTAATACTTTTATTGTTCATTGGAAGGAAGGAATTTTAGGAAGATGTAGCGCCACGCTATATAGGAGGAGGAAGTGCCATGCATAGTGCATGACACTACATCCTCTTATGTAACGGAATTGGGCAGGCACGGCCGGGGAGGTACCTCTCGTTCACCGCCGTAACCGTAAAAACTTCAGTATCATCAATTCGTGTGGTTTGTGAGTAGCCAGTTTTAGGAGGGGGCAAATGAGGTCCACACATCAGCATAGTAATTAAATGGATAGTAGTCGTAAAAATGCTCGGATTTCTCGTTTGCGCCCCTTTTCTATAAAAAAAGGAAGTATCGTTTACTTTTAATAGAAGGGGATCGATTTGGACTAGGGAAATAATACATCAAAACACAAAATTGGCCAAAAAACAACCAAAATTCAAGGAACAATGACAACCACAGTGACAAATAACATTTAAAATACTTCCACCTCCGGCCAGAAGTACAGGAGTCAACACATGATTTGATCCTAGAATACGTAATGAACGCCACTTAAGCCGGCCCTTCCTTAATTTGTGTTAATTAAAACGTAGCCCGATATAGTTTCATTGTCCCCGATACGAAGTGGTTTCGCGAAGCGAAATGTTCTAAAACGCCAAGGTTACGTCGCCAGTATGTTTAGTGCAGTGTAGAACAGGTTAGACGGGTCTTGAGCGTTTTTTCGACTTATATGTTGGTTTTATTGAAATTCTAACGTTTGAGAATGATGTATCAAAACGCCTCGGTTGAATTTAAATATGCTAACGTTACAGAAAGGCTGCGTCAAGCTTGTAGCGTCATTTATTCCAGACGCCTGCGTCTCATGCACCTTTAACTTCCGAACGTGCTTTGTCTTAAGGAGAAATCTCCAGTCCACGTCGGAGACAGCTCACACAGTTATGGAAATAATCTGACAAGTGACTAATAGTTGAAAAACATAGTACATATAAGCTGTTATGAGGATGTTTATGGACGTCGAAGATTTTGTTATCGTATATGTGGGGCAAACGAGAAAAAGAACCTTCATACGAGTACTGGCGCCCATAAGAATACGCATAATTATACGTTGCCATCCTTTCCTCCCACCTCACCGGCATCACAAACCGCACGAAACCGGACATCAAAGATGTCACTTTTCTACGCTATCATGTGAGCGAGAGGTACCTCCTCGGTCCTGAGGGCGTAAAGGTAAAAGTAAAGTACCTTCACGTCTGTTACCCCCGGTAGGCAGAGGTGTGCTAGTACATGCACAACTCGTAAGTCCAGTAGATATACTAGCACACCCACGATTAGTCAATGTACTGAGGCCCATGATGTCATAGGTGGCAAGTCTATGGCCATTTCGGGTACATTCCAATCCCGGACAATGTAATGCGTGTTCAGAATAACATGAGAAACATTTAATAACAGTTGCCCGACATGGGGATCGAACCCAGAACCCCAAGCGGCTAACGGTCTTAACAGGCGACACCCGCACCGTTACACCACCCAATTCCGCTGAAATGTGATGCATTTGCTTCACGGCACTACCTCTTATTAGAATGTTAATGGCCATCTCATTAGTGGAGGAGAATGAGATAACACATGTGTAATTTCAGTCTGTGTCGCTGGCTTGTCGCTTGTCTCTGCAGAATTTACTCAAATTTCGACTCACGCTTTCAACAGCAAATATCATTGCAAAACACTTTAAAACAGCTAAATCCGGGACCTACACACTGCTATGAGCAGAACGATGCATCATCGATGTAGTCACCGCCACTAAATGTAAAGGTCTTTTGAGGCCGCCATTGATAATAGGGGGCTATAAATAAGTTCTGGCAAATCAAATTTAGCTGAAACAAAAGTCTGTTAGTGTTGGGATTATTTCAATCGCGACTATTGGCAGCTCTGCCAAGCGGGCTTTCTCGGGCTGAGTCAGGAAGTTGCGAAACTGCGTGAAGACCCTCGTAAATATAGATATTACACAGAAGACGCCAGGTACAACACGAGCACATTGTCGCTACATACAATATGTGTGCTTGTGTAAATGGAACGGGGAGGGGCCTCACATTCCAACGAGGAAATCTTATATATAACTTATATCACTTAGGGGAAATTTTAATGCTAATGTGGAACTCTAGACATATTGAGGATTAAAAAAATGTAACTGTGTAGGATTACAAATAGGGACAAGATTTTTAATCGTATGCTAATTATCTTTTAATGTGACATTATGTAAATTTCATAAACACATATCTACACATTGTTTGAATATGAATTATTTTATAGAATTGTTAGAAACTTGTGAGACATGTCAGCCATATGAAGGTACAGTAGTGCAGGAAACAATTGAAAGTAAAGAAGACGTCCAGTTCATAAGTGTGAACTGACCAAAGGGAACCAACATAAAGCGGCCTTACGATCGAGGCCTTACACATTACTTACTACGACACGTCTATATTTAAGGATAAAGTAACAAGCAAGACATCGTGCTTCGTATTCGAACAGCCAAGAACCCAGATCACATTACAAAAGTATTGGGCAACCGTAGATAGAATTAAACTCACCCAATGTATAATATCGTATCAGAACAGAACGTATATTTATTAGATTCAAACGTGTTCTAATTCATTTGATACAACGACAGGGAACTTTTTTTATTTAATGTTGTAGAAACATTAAAATGGGATAAAGAGAATATATTCGAGAAGTAAAAATAAGAGGGAGAGAGAAAAACAATTAAGCATTGAATTATTATTACCACTCACTGAAAACCGGTGAATTTAAGATTATGTAAGACTAGCGATCCGCCCCGGCTTCGCCCGTTCATAACATGAACTAATTATACATTAAAACCTTCTTCGGAAATAGCTCAATTTTTTTGCATTGGTGAAAAACGGATTTAAAATCCGTTTCGTAGATTTTGAGAAAATCGATCCCAAGTAGAAGGCCAGCTTTAGCGGGTTTCGTTCTATATACGTATATGAAGAAGGGTTAGATGTAACTTTGCATTAAGTCGTTTACATCACAAATGGTAAATTTTATTATCAAGATTTTCGGAATCTGTGACGCTTCATCCCAAGTCGCCTTGGCACGTTTTGGTCGTGATTCATTTGTTATTACGTGTAATGTAAATACATTGAGGGTCAATAAGTGACCTGGCGTAAGGTTAGTTTGAGGATAATTACCAATACCCAGAATTTACGCACCCATTCACATTTCCAGGGCTACTCAGACTCAGAGGACTCAGAGAAACTCAGAGGGAGTTTGCTCTTGCTGTGAATGAATTTCAATTTAGATTTTTTAGATGTTATGTTTATTGTTTGTTTGTCAACATCTAATCTTGACTCTTGTTAAAAGAACCGAATCTGCAGTATAAATATATCTGCTGGTTTAATATTACCAGCTCCTCCCTCGGTATTTCCCACTTAGGGGACTTTAAGGAAAGAGCATATCTATTGCTTATAGGCCGGCAACGCGTCTATAGGCCTAGTCTTACGAATGTCTATGGACGACGGTAGTCAATATCCACCTGATTTTCCCCCCCATCTCTTCTCTTCTAAAAATATATTTTAAATAAAGTGGTGATGTGTCATGGAACACTCTAAGATATGTGCGTTTTTCTGTACGATGGGCTTCTGTCCCATCTTTTTTCTGAGACATTAGTTACGAATCACGGCCTTGAAATACATTCGCTTCGATTAGAGTTTATAAGTAAATAAAACATCTACAAATGATGATGCCTCCAAAGCATTTCAACACAGGAAAAGTTCCGTGTCTTCAAATAAGCCTGATATAAATGAGGACCACCGTATTTGTACCGTTAATGACCTCTAACTTTTACTTAGATATCCCAACATCCCACATCCCACACACCCTTCCAATAGTTTGCCCTTCTTATACGACATTAGACTTGTAGTGTAACTACAAGTAAAACCTATAGGTATATTACCACGAGACCAATATCAGCCGGTGGAGAGGCGCCAAGTTCTATTATAGCACAGCTGATGTCATTCTGTTTACACAGCTATTGTGCGACTAATATATATTTTTACAAGTATTACATGCCGAATTCGATTAGCACCATCGCATATTGGTAAAGATTCGCATCGGTCTGTTCTCTTTCTATCAAAAAACCAATGAATACTCATCGATAGACTGCTCATAGATTTTATGTTAGAGTTAAAAAGATGCACGTAATAGCTACAATATCAATGAAATATCTAATGTAATGTATGCCATGTAATGTTTTAGTGCTTCATCATCATTATCAGCCCTTATTGGTATACTGCTGGACATAGGCCTCTTTCAAGTGTTACGCAGTTACTAAATTTTATGTTATAGTTAAACACGTTGATACGTTCACTGTATGGCAAATATATGGAGTACTACTGTTCACCTTTCACCATTACCAACGGAGGGCGTCCCATGATGAACATTAGCCATAAGCGATAGAGAGCCATAGGTCACGGTCACGAGCCACTTGCATCCAGTGTCCACTGGGTCTAGGAAGTCATCCTACACTCCAGTTCTGGAGGACAAACGCACCACTCGAGAACATTTCTTCCTCAGTAATAACTGTTTTACGACCAAATATTGCCTGTCCATTTCACTTTTGCGGTGATCAAATGCGTCGTAGAATTTTTCTTGGACTCTATTCGGATTTCGGATTCGTTCGTTTATTATTACATTTTCCGGACTATATTTTTTTACCGCAGATCAAGCGTCCGCGACTGAAGCTACTCCCTCTTGCTGGGCCTCTTCAGCCAAGAACGGCACGGCTTACTCACGAATAAAGGTGTAAGGTGAAGAAGGTTAGCGCAGAAAGCTTTGGCCTGTGATGTTTGAACACATAGTGATTAACCGGTACGTGGAGCGCCAACTGTTTGTTGGCACACTCGCGCTAGTTCCGTCAGTATAGGAAGTCTAGATCTTGACTAGGTGGCCCACATTCGATATCTTACGTCTTATATCGTCGTGCGTGATGACGCATTACATGAGATGAAAGATTTTACACATCTAAGAAGACTGTTTATATCAGCCATAGAGGCAACATAGATAGAGAAGGGATGGTATAGACAGTTATATGACGTTGACCGGCAGTCTTGGAGAATGGAGACAGAATATATGAAAGCAGTATTTTGTTTATCTAATCTCGCAGGCGCATTGGGCAGAGAGAAATGAATGAAGGCAGACAGAGAGTGTGCTACGTTTGCTGTCACTTGCGTCTAAGACGGCCGTGTCATATGATGGCGAATAAGGTTGCGAAGAAACGCGCAAGGAACGTTAGCGCGATAAGACCTTCCGTCCAATGTAGACTGGAATGGCAGCGGCTGATAGCGGCGCGGGTCGCCGCGATTCTCAAGCGATACCATGTATTGTAAAATGAAGATAAAGTTTAAAAGTATGTGACACTGAAACTACTCACCGTGCCGCTGCCAGCCGCTTCTTTTCGGGTGTTACTCGGCCCTTACTGTCACGTCACACGAATTTACTCCTCCTATCTGTTCCGTATCTCGTGCTTTAAATCCAAACTACTAAATAACGCTTAAAACGAAACTTCTTAATAAGGGCATCTGTTCTCAGATACGCTTCTTTACAGGAGAGAAGCTCGCATTACACGCACCAAATTCTTTATCCTCCCTTTGTTATTGACCACGCAATGAATCATTGACTTTATCATAGCACGTACCGCAGTTGCGAGACTTCCAGGATTTAAATAAGAGGACCTTGTTCTTAATAAATTGCTCACGGCTATTTCTGTGTTCGCGTCAAAACCACACAGCATCGGTTGCATCATGAAGATATGACTAGCGTGTACCTGGTCCTTAGTAGTCACGTCCTCGGTATACCCACGTTACATCCTTGTGGTCGAGTGGTTACGATGTTCAACGAAAAGTTGTGAGGCTCTGGGGTTCCAGTCCCGGTCGCACCAATGTTTTCTGGACTTTTAAATTTCTAGCAATAGTTCGGAGTCGGCGAGTTAGCGGCATTAGACTTCTTTTCCTCTGAGTGAGCGTTAAGATGCGGGTCCTGCGACTGAGTTCTCTCGCGTCTAGTCGGAATGCCATCCCATCGAGATAGACGAGGGGAGAATGCTCTTGGGTCTGTATACACGTTTGTGGTATGTGTACAATGTTTTTGTGGGTATTCGGCACTATCATATGCCGCGAGTGCCACAGACCACTGGTCCCAACCCAGGGCCGGTGAAGGCGCGTAAATGCGTTTCCAAAAACAAAAAAATCGATATATCATCCATTCATAAGTACATAAACGTGGTCACTTTCATTTATAACATGAATAATTATATTATTCATGTTATAAATGAATTATAATTCATTTACGACGTGAATAATGCTCGTGCTATGAAATCATCAACAGATGGTACTTTGTCAGACGGTTGACGGAGTTGCCATATAAGAAGTGTGCTTTGTTTATGTACTTCATCTCAATTGACCATCTATCGTAATAGTGGATGCAACTTGCAATGAAACAGACTGTATAATGTCAGATACAGAGTGTTCACATCGTGCACACCAGGATGATGTTATAAATTCATAGAGGAGGAGACATACAGTTCTAGCAGACACACAATCATCTCTACAAAAAATACTTTTCTTGAGACCATCACCTTAGCAAGAAATATATTGGTAGGTGAGCCTTACGGTCCAGTTGAAGAGGAAAAGAAATGTATCGTACTGACACCCGAAGAGCCTGGCAGAAAACAGAAATGACAAACCTCGCTCGTGTGTGAAAACAGCGACTACCCATGCATGCCGGTTAGAAAGAGAGAGAAAACGCAGGTATATCATTTGTCCTCTCTACTGACGTATACTTGTTTTTGGTAAAACAAATCAATTTCTATACCTAACATTGTAAGTAATTAAGTATGTATAGCGATGTCAGTTGACAGGATAACTAGGTCTTGACTCTCTTTTTAATCGATGGACAGTGCGAGCCCAGACTCCCGCATGTCCAGCCCCATCCGTGCTCCACAGAAATTCAGATATTGCATTTTTGTGGCCTGGTTTAACTTCCTTTAGGTAAGTAATCTAAATAGAAATAGTTTACACATTCTCGTCATAATAATGCATAGAGGAGGAGGTAGTGCCATGCATAGTGCATGACACTACACTACTCCTATGCAACGGAAGTGGGTTGGCAGGAATGCGGAGGTACCTCTTGATCGCTTGATACCGCCGTAAAGTGACACCTACGGTGTCGCGTTTCGTGCGGTTTGTGAGTAGCCGGTGGCCCATTGTTGAAGAGGAGCGTTCAAGGGTAGTCGTTGAAAAGCTCCGATTTCTCTACATTTGAAAAAATA
>JAFELO010000188.1:1173796-1186563 GCA_017140195.1 Eumaeus atala | reverse complement strand
TCATCTATTTTAACGTTATTTCAAGTCATTTAATCCAAATATCATGCAAATATTCCAGATGCTTTTTATGGCATATGGGGACAAACGAGCTACCGGAAACATATGGTGACTACGTACGCCTATAATTATGCGTACTATACGTTGCGAAGAACCTCCGCGTTAAATAGTAACAAACATACCTACATCAACGGTTTCTACACGTACTGTTTTCCCTGGAAACAGTCCTGGTTTTTCAATTGGTTGGTCAAGATAAGGACGTGTTACATTAGAAGTTTCCTAGATTTTTGTCATGATATGGTCATGAAATTGTTCTATAATTGGCAAAATTTATGGATGGCATTGACAAATGGCCACTCTACTGACATGATACAACTACCTAGGTACCTAAAAACCTATTCACAAATGAATAGAATTCGGTGTTTTCGAAGGGACATAGATTTGATGTACATATTAACGTATTAAATTTTTGCCGCCTGCGTGTTTTGAAGTTGTAAATCTCTAAAATGAGAATTGTGAAGTACTTATCCAATACGAAAACGTTTGCTTGTGTGCGTAAGAGGAACATGGGCATACCTCCTGTGTATCACTATTATTACAATAAAAACCGCAACTTTACTCTGTACATAATGGCTCTTAATATAACACTACAATAACTTTTCATTTAAATAGCCGACCATCAGTTAAAAATATAGGGAAACGTAAAGAAATGTAGCCAGACGGTGATCGATTTTTTCCGAGCATGTGTGCAACAAGCGACGTTTGTGTGTGTGTGTGTGTGTGTAAATTCAAAAGAGCGAGACTTGAATGATTTTCAAACTGACACTAGTGTCGAAGCGGAGCTGTCGATACACTACTTTTATTTATATTATATTTGCACGAATGGTTTCTGCCGTCTTCCTATGAAATACGCTAAAAAACAATAGGAATAAGAACAAGAAACGAGAAAATATACCCTTTAAATAAGTAGTAGTTGTTATAGAATATTTTAATTGAAATATTGTCCAAAAGATAATATAATACTAAAATTTAACGGTTAATATTTTATACTATGCCAATTGTAAATTTTAAGTTTAACTAGCGATCGGCCCCAGCTTAGTCCATGTATAGTAGGAGATAAAACCTTCTTCGGGAATCCATTGGTGAAAACTGTATGAAAATTCGTTCAGTAGATTTTGAGAAAATCGATCACATTCTGACATTAAGCTTTTGGGGATTTTGTTTAATAATAATTGTAAATAGTTATCATATCCTATGTTACTAGCACTAGAAACACGACACGGTTAAATTTTTTATATTGGTATATTTAATTGGGCAGCATTCCGAAAGCTTCGTCACATTCTCACGTCGCCTATACCGCAGAGTTTGAAGACAAAATTCTTCAACCAATGCGTTCTTCCCATGATGGCCTACGAGGCTGAAACATGTGTTCGTAATTTATCCCTGGTACGCAGGTTTGCGGTAGCTCAACGTGCTATGTCGGGTGTTTCTTTGTCCGATAGAATTCGTAATTAAGTCATAGGGCAGAGAACTAAAGTATCCGATGTTACGCAAAGAATAAGCTCGCTGAAGTGGCAATGGACTGGTCACACACTCAGAAGAACAGATGATAGATGGACCAGTAAGGTTCTGGAGTGGGGGCCGCGTTTAGCAAAACGAAGTGCTGGTCAACCATTCACCAGGTGGGAAGACGATGCAGTAGTCGTGCAGTAGCCGGTGCGGGATGGATGCGAGTAGTAGGAGTTCTGTCGTCTTGGCTTCCATTAAAAGAGATATATGTCCAGCAGTGGACCGAAAAGGGCTGATAATAATGAATGATGATGATATTTCAATTACATTCCATTAAATTTAAATTTGGAATCTTTCATTTTCATACAATTGTTCATTGAGATTCCCCATTTTGGCGGCAATACATTGTACATATTTTGCGATATTAAAATAATGTGTTAGAAAGAACAGAATCGCTATTACACAAAGTAGCTATGGAGCCAAATGCAATTTTCAAATCTCTCCATAAACCAGGTATTAGTCAAATGTTTGTGTACCGGGTTAATAATAGTTACAATGAGATTTTCCCGTTTGTGTCAGAGAAAGATCTGGCCGTCCAGAAAGAATTCGAAGAAATCCCATCCGAAAGCCAAAGATTTTCTCTCGGGAATTGAAAATGGCACCTAGAAACATATCGCGTATTTTAAGAGATGACTTAGGACTTGCATCCTATAAGAGATGCACTGGTTGTTATTTAACCGATAATTTAAGATGAATAGGATGACAAAATCGAAAAAACACTGAAGAGTGGTACGCAGGGAGGTCACAGAAAAATATTGTTTACGGATGAGAAATTTTGACAATTGACCAAAAACAAACAAAATGACCGTATTTGTGCTCAAAGCTTTAAGGAAGTTCCTAGCCTTCAATTTGCAAAGTAGGTCCAAATGCGAAATGTACACGTAGCTATCATTTTATCGATATTCAATGTAAGTCACTAGTCCCGTTGTGAATCATCAGCCCACATATTCCCGCAATGGCGTTTAAATAGCTTTGTTCGTATTGGTTGGTACGCCTCTGCATCAGTTCAGCGGCCAATCGCGTGTGGGTATGGGGAGCGTCATTCCCCCGTAACGTTTCGTGTATAAATAGGCGCCTAGCGGATTTTAGCGACATTATTCGTTCGGCAAGCCTCTTAACCGGTATCGCTGAACGTCGACTGACAAAATAATTTATTAATTTATCTACATTAAGTTTCACAAAACTCAATCAAAATGGTGAGTCCTTTGCTTTTATTAACAAAAATGTAAATAGTTCATAACATTGTGTTTATTTTTGTACTAAAAATTGAGAAATAACCGTTAACACGCCGGTTGGTTGCGCCTCCATCTTGTCGCCACTTGCTATCACTGTGCCGGCATTGTCTTTCATTTACACGTAATTCTGATTATAGTTCTATTTACAAATTAATCTAGAGAATTATTAATTTGAATTTCGAATATAATTTTGAAAGAAAATTATCAATTCAAGATGGTTGCCGTGACACGCCCAAGAATCATACATTGTTCGTGTTATTAAAGTTAATAAAAGTTCTAATTTATATTAAATTGCTTATTATTAGATCCTCGTGCAACTGTTTTTGACTGTTAAAAATATTACTTCATTACAAGATAAAATTTGTATGATGACGTGTTCTATGACCTCATTCAAGGCGTTTTGTATGAGGTCACCAATTCAATTTCATTACCATAAATAGAAGTAAAACTGATAATGACATACGGTACAGTACGGGTTATAATAATCATTCGATTAAACTCGTAATAAACTTTATTTTGAAGAAACCATTATTTTTCATTATTAGCCCTATAATGGGTCGATGTGCTTACACTTAAAATTACCTGTAGGTTACATAAATCATTCATGCTATTTTGGTTACACTAGGGAATAGAAACGACATGTTTGTTCTAATTGATGACACTATGAAGTTGTTAATAGAAATGTCATATTTTATCATTAATGTGATATATTATATAGCCAATGGAACAATTTACTAATGACTATATTTTCAACAGCGTGAGTGCATCTCTGTACACGTTGGTCAAGCTGGAGTCCAGATCGGTAACGCCTGCTGGGAGTTATATTGCCTGGAACATGGCATCCAACCCGACGGCCAGATGCCGACAGACAAGACCATCGGCGGTGGTGACGACTCGTTCAACACCTTCTTCAGCGAGACCGGGGCCGGCAAGCATGTGCCACGCGCAGTGTTCGTCGACTTGGAACCTACCGTAGTTGGTGAGTTTGAGTCGTGCATAATTTTTTTTACAAGATTATAGGGGATACCCACATTTAATTTAATTTTAACTATTCGTCTTAAATCCTAATGGAATAGAATACAGTTTGTAAAAAATGTTTCAAAGAAGTACCTATTAAGAATTGTTATTCCTCAGTGACCACTAAATAAATCTCCCATCTTACTATAAATGTTTTGGTGTATAAAAGCGGCTAATTTAATTTAAATTTTGTGTACAGATGAGGTCCGCACTGGCACATACAGACAGTTGTTTCATCCAGAACAACTTATCACTGGTAAGGAAGATGCCGCCAACAACTACGCGCGTGGTCACTACACCATCGGCAAGGAGATCGTAGACCTAGTACTCGACCGCATCCGTAAACTCGCTGACCAGTGCACAGGCCTCCAGGGCTTCCTCATCTTCCACTCCTTCGGTGGTGGTACCGGTTCAGGTTTCACTTCCCTGTTGATGGAGCGCCTCTCAGTGGACTACGGAAAGAAGTCCAAACTCGAGTTCGCCATCTACCCAGCCCCTCAGGTCTCCACCGCTGTGGTCGAGCCATACAACTCTATCCTCACCACCCACACCACATTGGAGCACTCGGACTGCGCCTTCATGGTCGACAACGAAGCCATCTATGACATCTGCCGCCGCAACTTGGACATTGAACGCCCGACCTACACCAACCTCAATCGTCTGATCGGTCAAATCGTATCCTCCATCACCGCCTCCCTGCGTTTCGACGGCGCTCTCAACGTAGATCTAACCGAGTTCCAGACCAACTTGGTGCCATACCCACGTATCCACTTCCCTCTGGTGACCTACGCCCCAGTCATCTCCGCCGAGAAGGCTTACCATGAACAACTCTCGGTGTCCGAGATCACCAACGCGTGCTTCGAGCCCGCCAACCAGATGGTTAAGTGCGACCCACGTCACGGCAAATACATGGCCTGTTGCATGTTGTACCGTGGTGACGTCGTGCCCAAGGACGTGAACGCGGCCATAGCCACCATCAAGACCAAGCGCACCATCCAGTTCGTGGACTGGTGTCCCACCGGTTTCAAGGTCGGCATCAACTATCAGCCACCCACCGTGGTGCCTGGCGGAGATCTGGCTAAAGTACAGCGTGCTGTGTGCATGTTGTCCAACACCACCGCCATCGCCGAGGCCTGGGCTCGTCTCGACCACAAGTTCGACCTCATGTACGCCAAGCGCGCCTTCGTGCACTGGTACGTGGGTGAGGGTATGGAGGAAGGAGAGTTCTCCGAGGCCCGCGAGGACTTGGCCGCCCTCGAGAAGGACTACGAAGAAGTCGGCATGGACTCCGCTGAGGGAGAAGGCGAGGGTGCCGAAGAGTACTAAGCTGTATCTATTAATTTATTCAGCGCACTCGCACCGTATACATTCCGGTGAAAATAAAAGATTGAATTAATTTACTTGTATCACTTTCCACCAACTTTAGCGACTTGCCTATGGGTTTCATATTTTGGTAGTTCATTTCTTTTTAATTTATCCCAGTACTATATAAACTGAAGGAGAACCAAATTATAGATTTTCAAGTACCTACACCGAAAATATTGTACTCTCTAGCACCAAAAATTCTTACACGAGGCCCAGGTAGTAAGTATTCTCGAATTAAACATGTAGTGGCGTAGACTGCCAACTTTAATCGACTGGTGGTTCAGTCGAGCTTTCTGTGGGTATTTATATGTACTTAACCTACGGGACAAGTTTAGTAGTTTAACTCCCGTTAGTACGAAACCCTCCGAAGCTCAACTGGACGGTTTTTTCTCGTGTATTAAGAACTCTCCGGACCTGAACTTATGAATATACCTTCATCAGATTGCTATGAGTGCTCGTCTGTCGACTGGGGTCAAGAGGGAGACCGACTCTCGTCACCTGTAGATAGAAGAGATGCGTCCATATAAGTGTTTGTAGTCAGTTAATTTAACTATTATTATCATGGCCTGAAAGGTTGGCCCCGGACGTTAGTTGGGGGACAGCTCGCGCGTGGTGTCTAAAGTTGCCTCATTTTGTTTGGCTTACGGTGAGTATCATGACCTCGGAACTATTCAGTTTTTTTTTTTCTTATGCAGAAACACGTTAGTAGGTACTTAGTAAGTAACCTTATCGAAAAGTTAAAATAGAAAAGTTTTGTGCTGTGTTAAACGAAAATTGCTTCCGACTACATTACGCGTTACATTTTGACCAATAAAATATAAGTCAGTCGAGTCTTAAACGACACACATTTCGAAAATGGTTGTGTAAGTATCTACTATTAAATGGTTGTGTAAGTATCTACTATTGTCGCAAAAAATTAAACTGCATTTAAAAAACCTGTGTCGTGTAATTACTGTAACTGTACTAGCCACTGCTGATCAATAAAAATCTTGTCTGGAATTTGTTGCCAAAATTTGACAAGTTACATTGCGCAATCATTAGGACGGTGAGCGTGAGTGGGTATTTGTGGTCGTTAATTCTCAAGGCTTTCGCTATCACGGCACCTCTGTGGTCGCGGTACACAAATAAAAATTTGCATAGAATAATCTTGTTTTCAGGAAGTTGCGCTTGAGACTTGTGTTTGTGTCATACCTATTTTATTCGGTAACATTCTAGTTAGTCAACTTAAATTTATGTTTCGTTTTACATTGAAACCCGAATTATTGTACGTCAACTGTCCTTATGTTGAGGAAGCGAAGAGAAGCCCTGCTTCATCGGATTACTATTAAGTGCACGTCGGTCGTCGAGACTAAGTTTGGGCACATATTACTGAATAGTCACTAACTACGTAACTTCGACTAACACTGATTACGGGGTCGAAAGGAAGAGCGACCAATATGTATCACGTGGACAGCGTAACATGGGTACTTTCAAACATTTCTCCATAACTATCGATGTACTTGAAAAATACAATTTTTAGTCAGTCATATTTTAAGAAATTAAAAAATTGTAGAGGCGTAGGTATAATAATAATGAGCAAAGAAGAACTTATTTACTTTACATAACGTCGATGATTTAGTCTGATATTTGCGTGGTCCAACTTGCGCATATTACGATTTCCCAAATTCCCAGCAATGCCTGTATGAATCTCGCTCTCTTAAAGAAATTCCTCGATAGCTTTACAAACAGTGTGTCCCTTTTCTACTAGGCAGCTACCTACATATTATCTATAGTTCAAAACATACTTTATTATTAAATTACGTACAAATAATGATGAGAAGGAAACATCGGTCATTAGTGTTACGAGCACCTACTTTCTCCGTTCCAATTTAGCGATAACGGCGCAAAGGTACCAAAGTTACGCTGCCCGTGTGTAACCTAACTACCTACTTAAGAACTTTAGTTAAAGATGGTGCCATACTGTATTGCAGCCGCAGAGGTAACTCTCACATGATACACCGTAAAGCGACACCTAAGCTGTCGCCAGCACAGCTGTAATATGAAGGACATATAACTTGTAACATGAAGAAAACAAATAATAATTAATCTGTGGTAGCGTTTCGTGAGGTTTGCAAAAGGTAAGAAGAACAACACATCTGAATAGCAACTATTCGGCTGTCTATGGGGGTTGATAAGTCATCGATAGGTTCCGACTGCTCGTTTGTCCATCTACACCATATAAAATATATATAAAAGAGAAGAGCTTATCACCTTAGACAATTACCGTTGTTTTCAATCTGCTGGCATGCGTATGTGTGCAGTTTGAAAATAGAACAGAGAGGAAGCATGCGCTTATAGTCTTATATACCTTACCAAACACGAGAACATCACCTCACGTCCGTATTTATGTGAGCGAGAGACACAGGCCCAGACATGCCTCTTTGCCAATCACCGCAAGACGAGGATCAATTTACAATAATTTTAGCCTATTATGAACCAACGGATTGTTTTTGCCTTTGGGACAGATTCATGACACAAGTGTCAGATGACAAAAGTTTGCAAATTTATCAACAAACTCTATATCTTACAGATATATTATTTATTTTTAAAACTCATATGGCTTTAATTTGCCAAGCAAAATAAATTAGCGCGGCATAAGTCGCTCTTTGAATGAATAGTGTAGATCTGTCTTGCAAAAATTACGAGGGCAGCCACTAGCAAAACTTACAAATTGACATGGAACAATGAGCCAGAGAGGCTTAGGGCGGGTTCCAATTAAATTGTAGCTAAACCTACTGGCTATTTCTAACATATACATTACGTTTCCAGTTAGTTTTCAATAATAATCTGTGCTTGCTTCACTAATCTTAAGTGTTGCTGTGCTTAATTTTATGTGGATTAAATTGTGTATTTATAAATTATGTATGTATGGAAAGGAGAAACCAATTAGCCTAAATATAGAACAATATAGAACTAGGGGGGGAAGTTATAAAGGAGTGACTCCGGGCTCACTGGGGAGTCGCGCTGTTTCATCACGCGACTCAATATATTTACTGTAAATATATTTACTAGCCATGATTAAGTCATGTGTTTTGTGTTTACACTTCACATACTGTGTAGACAGTATTGATCTATATTATGAAGTAGACTTTTTTTACAGTATAGGGGGCAAACGAGAATTGGAGCCTCTCCAAGACTGCCGACGCCCATGGTCAACGTAATTACTGTGCTGATGCGGTGCCACCGGCTACTCACACACCGCAAGAAACGCTACACCGTAGATATCACTTTACGGCGGTATCATGTGAGCGAGAGGTACCTCCTCGGTCGTGCCGGACCAATTCCGCTGCAATGCGGCATGCCACTACCTCTTGATAAAGATTTACATTATTGACATAAAGAAACAGTCTGTCCTATGGATATTGGTTAGTAACTAGTAAAAGCAATATACATCCGCACAACCAACTCGCTACTCGATAGCCGTATATTTTAGGCAGCTATTATAGCCACAGGTGCCACCTCCAAACAACACCCCCATAACACCAGCTATTATTGTCCGGACTACTGAGAGACCAACACCAGGAATTAAGCTGTACTTAACGAAGGGCTGATGTTTATGCACTAGCGGGCTAGTGTTTAAAACAAACGATTCGCGGTTTCTTTTCGGGGCAAAAAGTAACTAACCTACATAAGTTCGTTACTTAATACATATTTCAGGTTGTGTCAGTAATTTTATCCAAAGACATTTGTACGTAAAAGAGTAATAAACACATTTAAAAACTTTCGCCTATTTAAAAGAACAAGACTTATTCCTGATAAGATACCCACAGTAATCTCACTAGAGATTATGTCACTTGTGAGTTATGTGTCGTTCAAAAACGTTCCATGACAACATTCATCTCAACTCTCAAGCGTCCGTCGGAGCCGATTATCAAGTAATCGCTCCAAATAAGGTGAAGAGCGATGATGTAAGCGCACACTGGCACCGGGCGATCTTGGGCCCGTTGTGTGGGCATCTCGCGTGACACCGAGCAGCTACGGTCAGCGCACAAGTCCCTGAACAAATCCAAGTGTTTTTTCATTTATACAGTACGACGGTGTGTCATGCCGAATTGAGCCGGCACGACCGGGAAGGCATCGTGCTCTCAAATCGTAATGCCCTAAAGTGACAGCTATATGTTGCCGTGTTTCGAGCGCTTTGCGTATAGCTGTCGAATCCGCAGGGGGGCTGGCCTGCCCAGTCATAATCCTCTCCATGAGCCAAACGCTTACGTCAGCGCTGAGGCCATTTCATTATAGCTACCGCGCGCGTTTTCGGTCCGTTTGGCCATGATAATATTACTTAAATAAGCTGTTACAAACACTCTCATATCGGGATGCATCTGCGGGAGAGTGGGTGATCGGTCCCTCTTTCGACCCCAAACCTAGTCTCGTCGCCAGACGAGCCCTCACAGCAGTCCGATGAGGCTGTATTGGGCTTCTCTTCCTTTCCACAGCAAAAGTTTAGATCCAAAATAAAAATATTGAATCCGCGTAACGCTCGAGTCCCGTATCGGGTGCAAGGCAGCACTTACACTACCTGTTACCATGCGCTCTACATAACATGTAGCCATTTTGGTTAGTATGTGGATATTCTGAGACATATAATAACTATTGATCACAAATGTTTGTTCACCATTAATGTTTATTTAAAACAATTTCTAGGAAAACGAACCACATGTTTGTGTTAACTTTATTTATAACATAGATAAAAGTGTGGTTTTCAATGGAAATCAATTTGTAGAGTATGACAATAAATTGTGAGTAAGTAAAGAATCGAGGTCAAAAACTTGATGCAGATAACATCAATAGTTTAGAATAGACAATAATATACATGAGTAGTAAAATCGTGTGAAACATTTCTAATTTCACGCTCAGCGTAATTCTCTGCTGCTTACGGAACCTTTGTAGTTGCATCATGTCCGTCTGTATATCATAATAGACGTTTTGCTCGGAGCTGGTAGGTACTGCACGTTTGCAATTTTAAGGTAGGTGTATTTTATGAACCGCTATAAAATTATGCATCATGATTTTGATAAATACATTTATTATGTATGTGTACATGTAACTGAGGGATGAAATTTGTCACCGAGGCAAAAAGTGTAAAAAATGGGTTTATAGAATTTAGTAAAAACTTCAAACAAAAATTGGTACGAACAAAATCGATCTAGTTTAAGAGAAGTGCAATTTATTTTATTTGTTGCTATGGAGCCCTTCATAAGCCTGTCTAACTCAATTAATGGTTTGTTAATCCTAATTAGTTCTTTCCGTGTAGCACCACGGTGTAGGTAGGTATTCTGTCACAATTTTCTGTCAAATTTGGATGTTTATGGTCACCAACACTGCTCGTTTGATGATGTATAATTTTCGTTCGAGCATGGCAGACGCCATCAAACCCTAAGCTGATGACTGCTCTGATACCACTACTACTTGTGTTACGCACTTGGCAAAGATTATAATTACGCACTTGATATATAAGGCAGAGAAATAAAGTTTCCGATATCTGTGGGATATGAAAAAGCTTTTTACTCTGTCGAAACCTGTGATGTTCTGGAAGCTTTACAGCGATGTCAGGTTTATTTGAGATACGTTGAAGTACTGAGTGCATTATATGACGCTGCTTTTATCTCCTTTCTGATTCCGGGAGGTCAAACAAGACCAAAGCGTTCCCCCCTGATGACCTACGGGGCCGAAACTTGGCCTCTTAATTTAGGACTGCACCGCCAGTTTGCGGTAACTCATCGGGCTATTGAACGTTCTATATCGGCCGTTTCACTGTCCTGCAAAATTCGTAACGAAGTCATAAGGCAGAGAACTAAAGTATCCGATATCACGCGAAGAATAAGCTCGCTGAAGTGGCAATGGGCTGATCACACACTCAGACGATCAGCTGGCAGATGGGCCCGTAAGGTTCTACAGCGGAGGCCGCGTTTAATAAAACGAACTATTGGTTGACCGTTTACCTGGTGGTAGGACGACCTCCGTGCAGTAGCTGAGCTAACGAGATCGGCCGTCTTGGCGATCACTGAAAGAGGCCTAGGTCCAGCAGTGGACCGGTAAAGGCTGATAATGATGCAAATGATGATGACTTGGTATAGGTACTAGGAGTTCCAAAAGTGGTATCAATTGCTAGATATCCATACAGGCGTGTTGTTTGAATTGGTTACGGACGTTTCCTTTTGCACGTTACATAGAACGCGGAACGTTCAGTTTATGCTTTCTACCTTTCATGAACTTAAGTTGCTACCTAAACTTGCTCCAGAGGGCACGAGTGCCCTTCATCGAAGCAGACGGAGAAAACTCCTATAGTAGCGTGCGTCGAGACTATACCATCAGACGCCTGTGCTAAATCCTCTTAAGCCCTCCCTCTCCCAACATGAATAAGTCACCATTTAATGTAGTATCCTCCGGCGACGGGGAGGTGTTTCGGTCATACTCGTGATATTTTGCCTGCTTGTCAACTTATTGTTACGCCACTAACCTAAAAATCTGTAGATGACTGCGTTAAAGTATGAATTTTGGTAACGTTGGTTTATTTTTTTTCTTTCCAGGTCACGATCCTCTCCATGAGCTAAACATTAACGTCAGTGCCGTGGACACCGCGCGCGGGCAGCCCCCGACCATCAGAGTACGGGGAAGAGAGCACCGGTCCCTCTGGCCATAAAAATAATATTTAAATTAGCTATTACAAACACTCTTATATATGGGATACTTCTCTCCTATTTACGGAGACCCTATTACGGGGGGTCGGTCCAGCTTTCAACCCTAAACAGCTGGTCTCGACGTCGGACAAGTGATCATAGCCAACGGAGGAAGTCGTATTTATCGAAAAAAAAAGTTACAATAGTCTTGATTGTGTCCCTTGATAAGTGTACCTGTATCCAGAAGCGGTAAGCTAATTTGTTACAAAGATATGAAATACAAACGGTACCTTTCAAATGTGTAACAAGTAACAATGTTCTTTTATAGTTAACTCGAGACGAGGTTAGTCCGGCCGCCAGCGTGTAAGGTCGTTGAACCGCCGGCTAAATTTAACTGACTCCCGTGCGCGATAAATTTATAGGTTTGTGTTCCGTTTTAATTTTGTATGGGATACTCGTTTACTTGTAAAATATGTTTATGGATAGTTTATGTTTAGAGGGATTCAGATGTTTTCTTTTCCATTCCATAGGTATAACAGTGCAGGCCATTGTGGTTGGCGCTGTCTATCCTGGCGACGCGGTGGGATTAAAATTTCCAATTATACCACTTCATCAATAACCTTTTTGTTGATGCGGTAAAAATCATTTACGCGCCTTCACCGGCCCTGGGCCCCACCCAGTGGTGTGTGGGGCTCGCGGCACATTGTAGTGCCAAATAATCACAACAACCACCGCGAGTGCCATCAGTGCAGTCTCTGTATGGGCGCCCCGGAACAAAAAAGCACACACACACACACACACACACACGCACGCACGCACGCACGCACGCACGCACGCACGCACGCACGCACGCACGCACGCACGCACGCACGCACGCACGCACGCACGCCCGCCCGCCCATTCCCGCATTCGTAACACAGATGAC
>JAFELO010000188.1:1145121-1162652 GCA_017140195.1 Eumaeus atala | reverse complement strand
AATTGTTGCGGCCAGATGCTGTTATAGTATAGATGATTATCGTAGTTGTAAGCAGACATTACGGCACATTAATAGTAAATGTTTTAAGTACATTTAGACAGAACATGACTGTATTTGGTCCAAGAACAGTCAATCTTGTTCTCGCTGTGAACCAGATCAGCTCCTAAAGTGTAACGTTGTAAACGATTATCTTCAAGTATTTATTCAACCGTCGTGGTGTGTCCCACACGCGACCTTGTTTGACTTTCATATTTTATTTTAGCGGCCGGGTTATATTTTCTTAAAAACTCTCAAAATGACATTGCAGTCACATCTTTTTTCAATTATGCTGTGAAAGCGAAGATAAACCCAATACAGTTCCATAGGATGCGGGCGAGACTATGTTTGGGGTCGAAAGAGGGACCGATCCCCCTCTCACCGCAGATGGGCTAGATGCATCGCGATATGAGAGTGTTCATACTAGGTAATTTAACTATTATTAGCATAACCATAGGGTCCGAGGGGTAATGATATATAAAGAATATTAAAACAGGATATGCGCAAAAATTATACACACTTCATGCAGTGGTGTAAACAATGCTTACGGTGGTTCGAACATGAAGGTTTGCAGCACGTCGGGCAGAGTGGTCCAGAACTCGCCGTACTCCTCCGGGTTTTCTCTCGCGAGCGGCAGACCTGTAGCGAGTACCTGCGGGAAATTCAGACATATGTACTACTATAATGTAATGTTTAGTGTTTTTGCGGGTTCCGTATTTCAAAAGGGAAACCCTAACCCTTAATTAAAGTTATTTTGGAGTCCGCCTGTATGCCTGTCTCTTGAGAGTTCCTTTTTCAATCAAAAAACTTCACGCTTCGAATGAAGAAACCGTTACAAACTTATGTGTCTCACTTAGGTTGTGTAGAACTAACTAGAAGAATCCATATAAACTTCTGTAGTACGTGCGCGGGATACGTACAATCAGTGACTTGTGGCGACACCAACATGATTGCTATGCCGGAAACTCCCAAACAGCATGCAATGTGTGTGTATACACATGTATGCTGTCAGTTTGCAGTAGTATCTGAGCGTGAAGCACCTCCGGTTGTGACGGTCTCATTCGGCTGTTGTGCAGCATGGCACTACCTCTTAATGTAATTAGTACACAGCATTTTAATAATTGCACACAGGCAAATATCATATATCGATTTTTCTGCGGAACATTTAGTGGGCGGTGAGTCTTGTGTTGATAATGAGGATGTATAGACTCACCTGCAGCAGTAACGACGCGATGTGTGTGGTCTCCTCCGGCTGTTCTCTTTCTCTTTCCCTCGCGTTGCTCATCCGTCTCTTTTCCACTGCGCACTTTTTTACTGCCGCATGAAGAGCCTAGAATATTACAGAAATGATTGAGATAACGACATAGTGTGTCCCTGAGGAAGTGCACATGGCAGAGCCGCGATTGGTCGACAACGAACGAAAGTGACTTTAATTAGGGATGTCTTCGTGATCAACAGGCTTAAAACCGGAAGTAATCATTAAAGTTTTACATTATCTGTAAAGTTGACTTTCTGTATTTTATTCGTGAGGCAGAGAGAGACATTCGTTTACTGACACATGACGTAATTTTATTTTATTGACATCATTATGGCGACAGCACCGCGGAGCGACGAAACACAAAGAAGACATTTGCCTTCTGTTTTGTTACCCCAACCTCACAGTTGTTGTACAGTTTCTAATTTCTTAAAGTATTCTAACAATTACACATAGGCTCAAAATTTCAACTAGTTGTCCATGCGTAACCGCGTGCGCGCCTCTACATACTAACTGGATATGTACACTTTACTTCAACATTGACGCCACTTGAGTTGCTGGCGAATAAGCTGACTAGCGCATGTTATAATTGAGCAAATTTTCTGATACTTTATGATTTCTAATTAAAGTAAAGTATGGCGTTTATGCAGCAGCGCACGCGACCTGCGCCATGCTGTACCTGCAGGAGGTGCGGCAGCACTGCGGCGCTCGGCGCGGGCGCGGCGCGGTAAAGCGCGGCGGCGGCGGCGAGACAGCGCGCGCTTGCGCCCTGCGCGCCTGCGGCTCCCGCCAGCCCCGTCAGCGCACCAAACATGCCTGCCAGTAACTCGTGGCGGCTTAGCGCCTCCTGCACACACACACAACGTCTTTAGTTACTATAACTTCGTGTGGCTTACAGAAATTGGATGGTCCAACCCAAAGGTATAGAATAAAGAATTCAGAAATAAAAATCTTCCACGCATCTTCTTTGAATGGGAACATTTGGATGCAAAATTATAACAAAACCATAAATTCCAAGAATTAGTTTAAATACTGTGGCGAGCTCACTCTCACAAGGAGAGTTATGTTTTTCGTATGCATGTGTGTCCATTGTCTGGCACGCCCTACAACACGAAGGGCTGGACGGATTTTAACATTTATAGTATCGCTAGATTCATCTCGATAACGCGATTAACACAGGGCCTAAAATAATGATTTATAATTTAGTGTATGAATCTTAGTTGTATAATTCTCAGTATATATTTTAATTTATACGACTGCCGAGTGACTGGAGCTGGGGGTGTACCTTGTGCACGGTGTCGAGACAGTGCAGCGCGTGCAGGCTGACGGGCGCGCCGCCGCCGATGCCGTCCAGCGCGGTCGCCGACGGCTCCACGCTGCAGATGTTGCACAGGCACTCGCCCAGCTTCTGCACGTCTGCCGGAGTGAATCTACACACACACACACACACACACACACACACACAAAAATTAAATAATTTTCACTAAAATGATTACATTTATTTTTAATCAATGGGTTGTACATAGATTTTTTAGAGAACGCAATGTTTTGACTTCCGGTACACATATTAAGCGGGACGGGAGCGAATTCTTCTAGCAATAATGAAATTCCTTATTATTCTTGGATATAAAATTATTATAATTCAGAAGTTTGGTTCTATAACTTTCATCGTTTAACACTCAATTGTCATCAAAAAGACTTTAAGAAAGGAGCATACCTGTTACATAAAGGCCGGCAGCGCGTCTGTAAGACGCCTAGTCTTGTAAATATCTATTGGCGGCGGTAGTCACTTTCCACCTCCTCGTTTGCCCCCAATCTCATAAGAAAATCCTCTGATTAATGAATCCACGACAAAGCTCTATGTATCACCTTACTATTAAACATCTTGTTAAAAGTGAAATTTTTGACAAATTGTTGGAAGACAATATGGTGCATACAGCACCTAATTTTTACGCCTTTACAAACGTACACACTTACATATTTTGACGCTGGATAGGCAGAAAGAAGTAAGTCACAACCCTTACATACTTAGTTTATTATTTCCACGCATTTACACTACAATATATTCGATTATAAACGTGAGATTTCCTAACAAATTTGATCGTGGACGACTTCCAATCATGACATGTACTCACGTGGGTCGGATGTGCTGGAAGATGAGCGGGAATATCTGCACCAGCGTGGTGAGGAAGTTCAGCGACGGCGCGTACACCTCCGCCGGCTTGCCGTCCTCCGTCGCGCCTGCATAGTCGTGTAAAAGGTAATGATGGTGGTATTTTTACAGCATATTTTTTTCCTACAAACGATAAATCGAAGACATTTGGTCACTACCAATGCCCATTAACATCTGCAAGGATAATAATTGTGCAGTTGCGTTACCCTCATTCACTTTATCCCCCCAATGGGCTATAGTCACCATAGTCATGGCTACATTGCAGACGAAGCGACTGATCTATTAACCCATTGGGGTAAAACGTAAGGAAGGCAACCGATTTGTATAGAACCTGCGGTCGCTAATGGGAGTGGTAGTCACTGTAAGGATTTCAGGTGCCCATTTGCTCCCATGGCATCCCAAAACCTCGGGTGGAGCTCTTAACACGTCGTGCAAGCTATACCTGGCGGGTCTGCGGCGATGCGGTCAGCGATGCAAGTCCAAGCGGCCCAGGCCGCGGCCCACACGCGTCGTTGCACGGCACCGCCCATGCCCGCGGTGCCGGCCCCGGGCTCCGCCCTACCTGCCGCACCCACCACCTCTTGGAATGACTTTAGCGCCGCCACTGACACCTGTTGGAAAAATCAGAAATCGAGGAATTAACTTTTTAGTTCAACTGTTTTACATTTAAACTTATTGCAATTTACATCAATTGTAAAAGATGGGCTCATATTTACAACTGATGGATATGATGCAAGGGAAAGACGAAAGACTACAATTTACATTTAATTACATAAAGGCATAAAGGGACACACTAGCCTAACATAAAGGGACACACTAGCCTAACATAAAGGGACACACTAGCCTAACAATTCTCGCTGGCACGCGTGAAACGTTAATATAGTCGTTTTTGAGTATGCCAGATCTTTCAACATGCTTGTAATAATTGAAGCTTTTTGTCTTCATAGATTTTGATACAGACAAACATACCTATTTGAGAAAAAATGTAATTTAAAGCTAACAAAAGGACATTAATGCGAGTAATATATTTCTTGTTTATTGGGGCTTACCAGTCACGCATCAAGTGGACAGTTTCTGAAAAGCGCAGGACAAGAGCTCACCTCATGGCTCCTCCTCAGAGCGAAGTCCGTGATGTAGTCGAGGAGCGCCGCCCACGAGCGGCTAAAGTCGCCGATGGTCATGAGCAGCTGGAAGCGCGAGTGGAACACGCGCGACACGCCCGACAGCGTCAGCACCTGCACATCCACCGATCATAATTTAAAATAAAAAAAATACCAACGTGAATGAACCCTAAAATTTTAATTTAATAATTTTATTTTTATTTATTTCAAAATATTAAATCTTTTTTTTGGTATAACAAAGCAAATAATGATAACAATAATCAGAATGACAAAGTACATTTGTTACGTGCATTTGTGTTAAATACATTATTAGTCTTATTTGCATCGAAGTTTCACAAAAACATCTTCTTTACTACATCAAGAGGTAATAATAGTTTTACAATGGTTGCTGGATGTGGTAGTTGGCTACACCGTTGCTCGCCTGCTATTTGTTCGGTCTCACGTGCACGTAGAGTTTTGACGCGTCACTTGGGCACGGCGGCTTCGTTGATATGATCTCTAAGCTGTTATCACTCTCACTTGTGGCCCAGTGCGGTTAACAACCGAGATAATGTATCCATATGGTTCATATGCTACATGACACATGCAGTCCGAACTTTTGGTGAATATTGAGTACCGGCGTACATTGACACCCCTACAGACTGACGCATTGCCTCCTTCACACCGCCCTCGCACTGAGCAATCCTGAATCCCCTTTACTGTGTGAAACATAGAGTTCTAATTTTTCACTTATACTCGTATACGTGAGAGGTACCTTTAACGTCTGTGCTTTTTACAATAGCAATGCTCTCTCTCTAATTACTGCGGTCACGCACGTACCTGCGTCTCCGCCCACTGCTTCTGCGCTGTATTGCGTGTGTGGTGTATGAGAATGTGCTCGCCAGTGTCCACTTTTTCTGAGCTGGCGATGTTCGATTGTTTTTGCACCTGTAAAACACATTTTAATAATCCTATTTCTCACTTCTCCTTACAAAAGACGCCATTTTTAACTGAAAATATGTATGTTATTGATGACTGCTATATAAACATAAGTCAATAATGTCAATGGCTACATAAGAATTAGTGTTTGTTATGTTGACATCTTTCCAACCTAAATGTTGTATGTCTAGACTTAATTACAACATTGCAAAGAGATTGCGAGAGAGTGCAAATATTTGGTACATAACTGATATATATGAGGGCATGCATGAAAAACGCAGTTGCATCTGCGTCCAATAAAGTGTGTTAACGGGCGTCGTGTGTTTTCTTCCACATATTTCTCGATGCTACATCGTATTTGGCGCTAATAATTTTATAAAAACGCTTATAAATATTTACCAATAAAAACAACTATTATAAGAGAATTCCTTCATACCTGATCCAGCATAGGAAACAGTACAGCTAATAGCGCGCGCCAGGCCGGCTTGCTGAGCAGCGAGCCGTGTGCTCCAATACAGCTGAATAGTGTCTGGCTTGCCGCCCGCCGCACGGGCGCACGCGGCTCCGTGCACAGTTCACCTGGACACCACATCAATTACTTGCACATTATTGTTATCGAATTCAAATAATTTCTAGCGGCGTTACTCATTTTTTTTGTGGGAAAAAAATGTTACGGGTGCGCGTCAGCAACATGCTACGAGGCAAGTGGGGCTACGCTTTAGTTATGTACGCTACAAGCTGCAGGTCATTGTTATTAGATACATACTTTTAATGTGCCAGAAGTAGCCATACACTTACCACCTATGACATCATGGGCCCCAGCACCTTGGCTAATCGTGTGTGTTCTCGTATATCTACTGGACTTAACGAGTTGTGGATGTACTAGCACACTTCTGCCTACCTCTTCGGGGATAACATGCGTGAAGGTACTTTTTTTTTGTACTTTTAAGATTTCTTGTCTAGGCAGTCCCTATGGCTTCTTTTCTTACACAACAGAAGAAATTATACGTTTTTAGCGAGTAATTTTTGGGAAATAACTTATTACTTCTATCTCCTCACCACCAAGGTTTACGCAACCAATGAACGGATGTACATAACTGAGCCATCTTGAGACTCATCTTGGCAGTCCAAGTATTCTCAGATTGGCTATAAAACCAAATGTGGTAGCTGTGCGATGCCATTTTCTTTTCAAATATGAAAATCTACAAACGAAAACACACGGGGTTGTTATTGAACGGTTGTTGTAATACTTTTTACTGAATGGTATTGACTCACTGAGGCGTATGTAGAGACACATCCACAGGCGGTCGAGCGGCGGTAGGTCGGGTGGTAGGTCCGGCGCTGCCGCTGCGTCGCCGCTCAGCGCCGCCGACAGCTTGTCGCGGTTGTGGTACAGGTAGTCAGAGATGTTCCACTGCAAAAACACCACAATACTTTGTTTATTACAGCCATAATCAGATCATCACATGTCCTACAAACATCTGCCTAACCAGAAATTATACAAAAGCTCCCTCTCCCTCTCGCTTCATCCCCCAGCGCGATATCTCACATCCCAAACAAAATTCACATCATAGCCTTCATTACATTCACTGGCTGTTTGTGCCTCTCAGATTAGAATCAAATACAGCAAAGGCACCTATTACCGCGCATGTACTATCGAATGCCCAGTTGGTTTAATAGTACGTATATCGTATACAGCGGGGAAGAAGGAAGGGGGACAGGGCCACACGCACCATGAGCCCCACGGCGGTAAGGCTGATGTTGAGCTCTTTGGTCTGGCGAGCGAATGCGGCAGCAGCAGCCAGCACGCGGCGCAAGCAGCGCGGCCCCGCGCACCCCAGCAGGTCGCCCGCCACCAGCTGCGCACACTGGAACGCCGACCGCACCAGCTGCTCGCTGGAACATCGCCACACGTGAACACTACTTTACAAGTATTTATATTCCTATCGATTAAAAATAAGGTAAACCTGATTAAACATTTTGGCGCTACAGTTGAACACTGACAGATGCACAGACTTTTTTTATAGGATAGGGAGGCAAACGAGCAATCGGAGACTTCTTAAAACTACCGACGCCATGAACTTTGAAATAATTACTATGCCGATGTGTTGCCCTCAATCATCCCCCCCCCCTCCGGGGGCCGAAATGATAGATATATTTAATATGAGATACACATGTTAACAAACATTCGTTTTTCGTAGGGGGTAAAACATACAATGGCAGTTTATCGGAGCGCCGCGTGGTGTTTACGCGCCTGTGTTCACGCCTTAGCTAGTGTATGTGTGCGGGTTACCTGTGCTGCTCGGAGATGGCGGAGATGATCTCCATCATGAGCGGCCAGGCGGCGCCGAGCTGGTCACCACGCGAGTGCAGCAGGCGCGCGGCGCACTCCAGCTGGCGTGCGCGCACGTCTCCGTGCCGCACGCCGCACAGCTCAGCTAATGGCTCCAACACGAGACGCTCGCGAGCCTGCACAATCGACCATCGTCATTATGTGGGTAGTACGCATCTTCGTCCGGCATATGCGGTCGTCGACCAAAGAAAGAATTTCGTACGTTGGAAGATGTATTTTTTGTCCGAGGTTAATATTTAAAATACTGAACAGATATGTATGGAAAGGTCAGCATTATGTAATCGTCTGTTAGTTACAAGGAAACAAGAGAAATCTATTAAAATAAAATAAAACACTACCGAAATCATATTTATGTCTTCTACGATTCTTGTGAACCCTGTGTGTGTACGCATGTGTATTGTACTGACCTCAGTCACCAGGCCGGGGTTGTTGTGGTGGTACTGGAAGGCAGCCTGCACGAGATACGTGATCGCCTCCACGCCCCACTCGCGCATCCTGATGTGGGGATGTTGGCACACCTGGAACGTACACGCTCATATGTTGCAGTTGACATTACCAAAAAAGTTCGCCTTCGATAAATGTCAGGAAGAAAAGTAAGATGATCCAGATGACTTCTATAGAACCTATTTAAGTACTTCTATAGCAAAAAATACTTTAATCCTAAAACAGTAACGTAACATACAATTTCGTACAGCAATGCGTTCAGTTGACCAAAATTTTTCATAGTTAGACACTATGACTGTAAATAATAACAACTTACTTCTAAAAGATGATTTGTAATTGGCCTCCACATGATTTCTATCCTATGCATATTCGCCAATCCTGTCTCCAGTAGTTTGGCCACCGCGAATAAAGATGGCTCCTGGAAAATACAAAATTGTCTGTGCTAAAGAAGACCTATTATATATAATATATACAATTCCTACAGTCGATTAAAAACAACTCACCCGATTCGAATACGCCAGTTCCATAGCCTCATTGGACAGCTTGCAGAGCGCATCGATGAGGTGATGTAATGCAACGTCATCCAGATTCTTCGACGCCTCAAACACGCGCGACAACATGGCGGACAGCGCTGCAATGTACGCACATGTTAAGGCGGGGCCTGTGCGTTTACGTCACAGCCCACACCGTGATTAGTTTATATTAAGAAGCATTATCTAATAAATTATAGCGTTGCAATATTATTCATTATTGTGACCCATTTGTAGTATATTTTAAATACTGTATGTTTACAAGAAACTTAATGGACAGTGTAAAAATAAACTTGAAATAGGAAACGAAGAGCCGTTTATGTTAAAAACATTTTTAATGTTTAAACATCAATTAAAAAACAGTAATACAAGTCAGTATTATAACTAACTAATTAAAAGTAACACTTCTGTCAGATTTAATAGTGTACGAAGCGATTTGCGTCCATTGAAACTAGATTTAAAGTTCATATTTGTGTGAATGTCCATCTGCACCACATTGAGGTTCTCTTAGCCCCTATTATTCAGACAATTGGATATCTTTTTTGTAAACGTACATTATTTAAAATATAAATATGCTGCAATAGTAAAAGATAGTGCAATGTATTAAAACCATAGAATTATGGCCAGCAAGCTCCATCCCAGTGCACGCGGTAACGGACAAAAGCGACCCCACAGCACATTCCTGCCTCTGTTACATCAGATGCTGCCTATATTCCTATGCCTATTTGGAATAAGCTTTCATTCAAAAGTAAAAAACATTCATCGCTATATCAAAATGCTGTAACATCTAAGTTATTCAAACTAAATATGCTAGCCAGTTCGGACTTTGGAACCTTGGATTTTAAGGTGCCGAGTATGTCTTGGAACCCAATTGTTCGACTAATACGTTTTTTAAAGGATTTTTCACATCTTGCATCTCTATCGTTTTAATGATACGAAAAGAGAAAAATACAATTCTCTTTTCAAATTGAACGAAAGAGATAGCATTATGAGACAGTATGAGTGCCGTTGCTGTGTTATTTGCAAGGGGTATAAGCAGCAGTAACAGCATTCCGAGTAGACATAAACTCTGTGTAATACGTGATTTATACCACTCATAACGCCCAGGGACTCTGCCACGGGAACTTGCTGCCCTGTAAATAAATGTCACAGTACTATTTTGTTAATTACATCATGTGATCGAAGGAGTTTTCTAGAAACATGCGCCTGCTATGCAATAGATGGAAGCGTCAATCGAAATACAAGTTTAATTTAAAATGACACAAAATATTATGATATAGCCACAGTGGCAGTACTCATGAATCGGCAACAAAAATGTGAGGCAAATATGCAATAGTCCTTCTAGAATACAACGTAATGATGATAGATTGCAAATGGAAAGAACGATGCTGTACATGATTTAGTTATGTAATCCTCACGAGGAAGTATTCGCAAGTACATTAGAAAGTCTTCATTAAATGTATTGACAACTTTTTATATTACTTTTTCTACAATGCGTACTCTGCTCTAAATTCGTAACAATTACGGAAATCTATACTTCGTATGAAGTACAGGATATATAGGTAATTTGTTAGATCAAACCAGGAGGCGATAAAATTATAAGAAACAACATGAAATTAATAGCATGTGTTCAAAACTTACCAGGCAGGTCCGCCATGACAGCGGATGTGCTCATAACTGCGTTGGCGTCGGCGACGGCGCGGCTAGCTTTCATGCTGCCGCCAGTGGACGGCTTCAGGCCCAGGATCCATACCTGTGGAAGAGAACGCATTAAAGGTTAGACAGAAGCGGTGGCGACATGAAAACGATTTTAATTGCGATAAAAAACGGTTATAGCGCTACGTTAACTGGTGCTAGCTGGAGCGACGAGCTTACGAGGTGTTGCAGCGTAGTGAGCACGGGTAGCCACGCCTGCTGGATGGTATCGCCGTCGCGCCGTGCCGCCTCCAACAGCGCACGCATGGCCGCTACGTGCCGTGATGTCACCATTACGAACGACTGCTGCTGCCCTGTCGACAAGCAAAATTTCAAGTTAACATTTAATTGTAGCATCTGGTTGTGTACATCGTTTATCTGATTGAATGAATTTTTGGAGCTTCACTGACTCATTGCTACGATACTAGTAGTGTAAAATAGTCCGCAATACTAGTAGATGTGACGTCATATATGTAAATTAGTATAGCGTATCACCTGCGGGCTGCGCACATGGCAGCGGAGTGCCCACCCATACCACGTGGTGGCGTAAGTCAGCCTGCGGCGAGGCGCGTGTAGGCCAGGGCCCCGCCAGCGCAGCCAGGGCTCCCACCACGGGCACACAGTATTGCGCCGGCAGCGCACAGCGACACAGGGCGCCGATGCACGCATCACGGGCGTTGCACACACCCATCTGCGTACACACATGCGTATATTAAGTAATAGATTAAGGCAAAATGCCTATAAGATAATCGGAATATAGTAACATTGCTAATGCTATTTCCTACACTATGGCATAGCCAATGCTGATTTCATTGAATAAATAATAATTGGTAGTCTAAATGTCTAAATTTGTAAGAGGTAGTGTCATGCTGCATGGGATAGGAGATAGGATAGGAGGACGATAGAAGGTAGTGCCATGCATTGTGCATGACAATACACCCTCCTATGCAACGGAAGTGGGCCAGCACGACCGGGGTGATGCCTCTCGCTCACTCGATACTGTCGAAAAATGACAGCTACGGTGTCGCCTGTTGTGTGGTTGAAGAGGTGAAAAGGGTAGCAATTCATTGGTATATTTATGCTGATGTTCATGGGCGTCGGTAGCCGTTGAGCTCCGATTTCTCGTTTGTATACTATTAAAAAACCCTTCTATTTTTACGAATCCCGCCTTATCGTCATCAAACAATCTGACATCTGTTGATGTTTTGTGTGCATATAACACGAACAACGTAATCTCGGTCACGCAATAGTATCGCCTCGCTCTCGTCTGAGCGTTCCTAGTCATAGTTACCCATACCCGCCGATAGGTGCCGACCATTGTAGTAATGCTCGGTCAATTTTATTTGTTCTAAAGTACTTATCACACTGATTCCTTAAATAGAAAAAAAATCAAAATGTAAATGCAAAATATATAAGGCCTAGGACAAAAGTATATCGCACCTTCCCGCTGATCCTTGCCAGCGTTTGGATGGCGCGCAGGATGTTCTCCAGCTCCCCCACGCTCGCCTCCGCCAGCACCGACAGCCCCCACACCAGCCCGCACCATGAAGACTTTATTAACTGAACACAAAAAACTTACATTGAAATCTACAAATGCTATAGACACATAAAATTATAAGTATTTTTTTCTGTGTAACGCTCCAAGAACAACCTCGAGCCTCGCGTACCTCTTATAAATAAGTTAATTTGGCAAGAGTTTTTTTATGACGTAGGTGCTTACTAAACACGGAACTTTGCGAAATTCGACCCCAAAGGATGAGTTTTGTGAATGGCGTACGCGGGTGTAACAAAGGAGTGCTGCTATTTGCCTTATACACTTTCCCAAGGGATTTTTAGGACGTAGGTCACTAAGACTGTCGGACCGAAATTGACACCTAAGTGTACATTTCAGGGGAGGAGTCCGCGGATGAAACCACAGTGGGCTGCTAGTTGTCGCATACGTGTACAGTAAGCGCAGCACTGGGGCAGCGCCCAGCTGTACCTGCAACTTAAGCTGCCTCTCCTTGTCGCATACGTGCACAGTAAGCGCAGCACTGGGGCAGCGCCCAGCTGTACCTGCAACTTAAGCTGCCTCTCCTTGTCGTCGTCGTCGTCTGTTTTCTGCACCACGTTGCAGTTCTGGTCCGAGTCTCCGTGCCCGTTCTCCGTCTCGTTGTTGTCCAGTTTTGTTTCCTTATCTGTGTGTAACAAAAATAGTGTGTACATTAAGTATATTTTTTATAAATTGATTAATTGAACATATATCAAAGATCTTTTAAAATAATGGCTGAAACAACTGAACTGATTTTTATCAAAAAATGGTAGGTTTGGACAATCGCTTCCACAATATAAGCTACAATTCATTTTGGTGGCTGGTGTCTATCATGGGTTCCATAAGAGCCCGATGCGACAGTCAGAGATACGGAAATGGTGCCTTACAAAAAATTGAGTTTGATGATCAATTTCTGTTGCCGTATAGAATTCTAGGGTTTAGAACGTCCGAAGCGTGTAACCTAAGGAATTAAGAGCTCTGTCAGCAAGCAAGAAAAATGGATATAGCACCTAACAATCGATAATAAAATATGTTCGCCTGAAAATGTCTAAACAGACTTTGATGCAAACTTTACTAATCTGTCAAGAAAATCCCCGGTGGGTTGAGAAGATGTACCCGCGAAACCCCGAACACAGCTGTACCTCGTGGTTTCTAGAGACTAGCTACTCTACATATAATTTAAACGAATCTGTAAAATAATTGACATAGTGTTTTTTAAAATAATCTATGAGGCAAAGGAGCTAGCGACACACATAGATAAATGTTTGTGTAATTCCATTAATCCAAGGGGCCTCCAGAAACGAACGAACCGCACGAGTACGTTGAGCACGTGACAACATGACGCACGTTACGGCGCCGCCCACCTTTGTGTCCGTCGGCTGTTTTGTTCGAGTTCACTTCCTTCTCGTCCCCGTCGTTCTGCGTGTCGTTGTACAACTCTTGCAACCTTTGAATTATACATCATTTAGTAAATACTGCATATAATACAATTCTAAAGGAGCCCTATGGTGCCTACCGAGGTCTATTATAACATCCGCACCGCCCCATTGCAGGTTCGATTTTAATGAAATTTCGAAAAGATCCTTAGTCCACATTTAAAAAATATCTTATTTAGATTAGAACAGTTTTAAACTATTAAAGCCGCCACATAGAGCCGGTCTTGCTTTCTTTCCATCTAGTCTTATTGTAAAACTAAGTCCCCAAAAGAGTAGTCGGTATGTGATCGGTTTTTTCAAAACCTACGGCACAAATTTTCATGCGGTTTTCACCTACGGATATAGCGAGTCCCGAGGAAAGTTTTTTAATGTATAACTTGTTCAGGCATCAATCCGGGCCGTGCCGGGGCGAATCGCTAGTTGCTTAATAAGAACGTCATTTATGTGCGTAAGTTTCTTGGCGGACGATTTTTGCCCCCTCATGGTACGGAACAATATATACACACTAGCCTGCGTACTACACACACACACACACACACACACACACACACACACACACACACACACACACACACACACACACACACACGCACGCACATACCTAAAGTACTCCACCCCTTCCACAGTGATGGCGATGGACCGTATGATCTCGACCAGGCAGGCGTACGCCACGGAGATGCCGTAGCCCTCCTGTATGGTGGGAGCCTCGGTGCGGTCCAGCATCTCTATACTAAGCGAGGGCAAATAAGGGATAATGAAAAACCAGTGTGGTTTTATGAAGCCACAATGCAAGTGATACATTTAAGATTAATTTGCAAATGACAATTAGAAGGACTATAAGGTCAGCTAAAACAAGTGATGTTAATGCTACTATACGAAGAAGTGCTATGTATGTCGCCGTAGTCGAGTTTAACTCGTCTCATTGCTTAATTGAAGTGTAAATTTTATCATAAATATGAATACACCTCAGTCCTTTCTTAACTGAAACTACGATAGCTGTAAAGTCGGGCTTGTAAAATATCAAAACAAATCGCTATAAAATTCGTTACAATTATTGTTATTCGAATAAAACATATAGTAAATTAAAAAAAAAGTGTGCTTTCTCTAATTTTGCGTTAGTTAATACATAAGCGAACAGCACATTAAAAAAGTACATACATACGTACATACACACCCTAGTATCTCAACGGGAGGGCAGAGAGTACCTCTTTTTTATAAAGCCTCTGCTTCACAATGTGCCTTTTGTCGGCCTTACGGAAGTATATATTATGACAGGACATACTAATATCATTAACATGGTGCAACGGGATGGCACCTACTATATAGATTTTGCAGTTCCCGGTTCGAAAGTGACGCAGAGCGGCAACCAGACACCCTTCCAATGAAAACCAGATTGCTGCGCCACATTGGATGAACCTGGAAGTTGCAATAAACATTCCATGAAAGGAACATAAATAACAATAAATAGATTTAGCCAGGGACTCAAAAACACCTTGATAGCTGTAACACACGCACATTTTTTTTTATTTAATGATAATAAGAAAAATACAATTGATTCTTAGGGCCAACCGACGCCAGCTAGGCCACGTAAACGCATAATCCAGTCAGCGCCGCCTGACCCTTACACTACTACTTAGACCACAGAGGTCCGTGTGTAGTGCTTGATCACACAGCGTGACTTATCTCCTAATTTGAAATTAATTATTCATACACACAAATTTGTATATTTTACAGTAACAACTACAAAGTGTTTTATACAATCTTAATCTGGTGTAACATATAAAAATAATATCGTGGGTGTATCTACATACAAAAAGATTGATAAGTGTTACATGCATCCTGTAACACTTATCAACCTTTTTGTATGTCCCCTTATAAACCTCTTTTAACAGTTTTACATGTTTGTGTGTGTTTAATTCGCCGTTCCAGTGTCTTTGCCTAAGAGTAGTGTTGGGTACGACACGATATGAACAAGAGTTTGTAAAAGGTAAATCATTTTTGTACTGAGCCGGTACAAAGTACCACTTCAAATGAGGCGAGGCGTTCGGAAGCTCGGCGATACATTTCATGCGATTGAAAAGTAGAAACAACACCAACATGACATTTGGTGTCATTGACTTACATTGAGGCGTCATGTGTCATATTTGAAACAATTTAAGTTTCGTTTAGAAATATGACATTGTTATTGTCTTACATGAAGGCGGAATATGAAATTTTAAGTTATTTCATGTAATAGTTTCATGTAATGCTAATCGGCACAGGGAGTGACTTAAATGCGAATATAATATAAAATTGCAACAAAATAAAGATACAAATACAAATTTGGCAGACAAACTAATTTAATAATTATTATTAAAATCGTCAAACATAATCACTACGACTTAGCTGAAAATTCTATTAATAGATCGTTAAAATGTATATGCACTATAACAATTAAACAAAGCGTCAATTAGTAATAAACTTAGGAAATATGTAATAATAGAATTAAGATATTCAAAACTGTTCAAATTTAAAATTAATACAGTACCTATACAATACACATTCAAATGAGCGCGTAATTTAACATGCGTCTCTTTCCCTCTTTATAGTTCGCGACATAAAATTTGAAGCGGCTCAAAACTATATATTTGTATCGCTCTTACATTTTGACGCCTCGTCCGGGACAAATGAACCGCCTCTTGTACTCAATACTACCTAAAAGGAAAGAGATGGCAAGAGAGGCAAAGCATATTTTTATGCTAATGTGGCCAACTGGCGACCGGTATAACATTCCCGTAATAATTTAAAAATTAAATGCCCCACTGCTCAAAACATATTTTAATGTGTCTTGATAACGCGAGTTACGCTGGCAGCTCGCGTTATCAAGACAAATCACACCTCACATGTTAAAATTCGTCAAGCCCCAGCCGATAACATAGAAATCTGCATAAACACATATTATAATGCCTAAAAACCTTACCATCCTTTTGATGCAATCGGGTAAACATACGTTTATATAAACATGTTGGTCATGAATCAAAAAAAAAAAAGTGTCACGAAATATGAAATTGTGGAAATTACTTATATTAAATTTGATTACCGTTTCAAACGTTTGTGGAAGTCCTTTCAGTGGTAAGTTTTACTTTTTAACTAGCAGAAAGGAATCACATGTTGTCCGTTATATATCTATTGAATGTCAGCTACAGCAAGCATTTCTGTGCGCTTGTTGATGATGATTGACGTAAGCGTTATCTCTCGCCAGTGTTTTCCTACTTGTCGGTGATCAACCGCGTGAACAACGCGCGCTGCACGCGCCGCTTCACACCGGGCTTCTGCATCAGCTCCATCATGCCCGTGTGGACATTCGTCTTTCAGTTACAGAACTGCACGTCAGTATCTTTACATGGGACACAGAGACTACGGTGTCTAGGTGTAGGACAGCCTACGATGCAAATATATACCACGAGGGAGGCGAGGGCAAGGCAAGCCACTCTAGATACGGGCGTAAAAACGGTACATTTGTAGTAAGCAACACTTTTCACAAAAGTTGTACCCAAAATGTATCTTTGAAAAAACTTATTACAAAAAAATTGTGATTCTGGTGGGTCTTAGCGAACCATCGTTAGACAGTTCGCGATAAGGAATGCTAGAGGATTATCTCATGCAGAGCCCGAGCAATATATACTCTATACGAAACAACAACACAACCGGTCACATCTGTCTCCCTATTTCATATATTACTTATTATCATCCTTAAACTGTTCGTTATGGTTGAATCCTTTCAATTTACTCCAAGACAATCACTCCCCCCCCCTCCCCCTCGCACAGCATGTTGATAGTTTTTTTATAGTATAGGGGAAGAAACGAGCAATCAGAGCGTTTCAACGACTACCGACACCCATGAACGTTACCCTCCTTTTCACCTTCACCCCAATGGGCCAACCGGGTCGATTACCAACGCTTGTAACTTGCAGCGAGCGCCTGGGGTGTCCCGAGCGCACGCGCACGAATCGCTTCGACACGTACGACGGCTGCATGTTCATCTGTCAGGGCCTGATCG